>VDFB02259999.1:0-57545 GCA_007258455.2 Sequoia sempervirens
AAGTAAATTGTTTGAACTTCAAAGAGTGAAAGTGATGGAAGTTCCTGATAAACATCTAGGGATACTAAACAAGGAAGAATTTATTGCTAATAGAGGGTTCAAGAAAGTCAATTTTGTTTTTTCATCCAAATTGAACATCTAAGGCTAGATCTATTAGGGTTTGAAGTTGGGAGGTGGTTGCTAGATCTAGGAAGTAACTACAATTTTGAAGCATTTTACGTCAAAATAGACCTTGCCATGACGTCTAGGAGACCCAAAAACCTAAGATAAACTATCAACTCATCCAAATCGAAGACTTTTTACCTAGGCTCTTAGATAATTTTTTAGCCCCAACTGTAGACACTGAAAAATGTCTTGGGCCTGCGATCAACATTTT
The DNA here is from genome assembly GCA_007258455.2 of Sequoia sempervirens. Taxonomy (NCBI): domain Eukaryota; kingdom Viridiplantae; phylum Streptophyta; class Pinopsida; order Cupressales; family Cupressaceae; genus Sequoia; species Sequoia sempervirens. The sequence continues at coordinate 377 of VDFB02259999.1, forward strand.
TTCGCATCGATTTCCCTCCTTCCTTGCATAATTAAATAATTTTAATTATATGATTATCTTATAAGTCCACATTCTTCTATTAATTAAATAATTTTAATTATTTAATTAATTCACTTTTTCTTTCTTTATTCTTCTTTCGATTAATTAAATAAAATAGCAGTTATAATTTAATTACATTGCTAATATCTTTTTCTTTCTATAATTAAATAAATTATCATTTATTTAATTATCCACTCTTCACTTTGCGTCTATAGCTAAATAATTGTTTTAATTATTTAACTATTCCCTATCACTCTTCCCTCCATTATTAAATAATTGATCTAATATAATTATTTGATTTCCTTAGCCCATTTCCTCCATGCTTAATTAAATGGTTGCATATTAATCATTTCAATTAAATTTCCTTTTCCCCCTCTTCTACAACTAAATGACCACTTTGATTATTTAATTGTCCAAATTCCCCTTTCAAATTAATATTTATTTAATTGCCTCCACTTTCCCTTCACTTCCTCTCTTTAATCTCCACCATTGATCACTTTCAGTCTTCTTTTAATCTTGACTATCCATTTTTAGCCAACCCTAACCCTATCCTTTCGTGGTGCAAGCAACCTCAATTTTTGATCTTGGCATCATTTTGGCTTTCAATCTTGACCATCTATTCAAATAGCTTCTCTCTATAAAAGAGAGTTGTCTCCCTCATTCCAACCTTACAACCACAATCTCCAAAATTCTTGCTAGTCACTATCACATCATTGTCACTTGCAGGTACTTGCATACAATGAAATCTGAGGGAAAGCTTGCACACACAAAAAAATGGAGGAGATGCAAGTAAGATGAATCAAGTTTAGTATGGGAGTTTGACATAGCTTTGCTTTTATTTGATTTCCTTTTCTATTTTGTGCTTTCTTGTTTGGATTTGGGTCATTTGGTTTAGATTTTAAGTAGTTGTGGTTGCTACTAGTTAATCTTTACCTTTGATTACGAATTATACCCTATCCTACATTGGTGAAGCTGACATGAAGCTAACAAAAATCACAGAAATCCATGAGTTTTTTTGTTTTGTAGGTATGTGCAACACAATTTTGAAGTAGTTTGATGCAATTGTTAACAGAGTGACAAAAATATAGAAACTATGCATTTGCATAACATAACACATTTGTTGTTACCAAAATGATGCATTCACAGAGCAATGAGTCACATTTGCAGGATAGTAAGTCGCGGTCACCAACTAGTTCGCCACATTCGCTATTCCATTCACTGCATCTGTTGAACTACATCTGCAAGGCATAACGATGCAACTTCCTATTTTGGGTAAAAACTTTTAAATTCAATATTTTTGTGTTATTCCTTTTTCTTTGCTTTAGGGTAGGAAGCTTTTTGGGTTGCTAATATTATATTTGCAGCGTGTGGTGTATGTTTGAAGAAGACATTATCATTAAAACTACAAATCAATTTTCCTGCAGGACAATTGATTGAAGATATTTTTGAAACTACTAATTTGTGGTTTTTGCAGGGTTTTTGGTGTGTCTTAAAATAGGAACATTTCGATTTGGGTTTAAAACAAATCACTGTCTTTTGTGTTTGGTGCATTTGCACAATTTTTTGTTGTAGAAACCATAAGGTGTAGTGAAAGTATCCTCTCCCCTCACCATTCATGGATCTTAGGTGTAAGAGAAATCACTTCATCTTAATTTTATTTTTAGAAGGGTTTGCCTTTGGATAAGTGATCACTCAAGAATGACAAGTGGTATTTCCCTCGGCCAACTATATAAATGATTAAGGTGAAAGCCAAGGTCAAACTAGTGAGTACCTTGCCGACAGTGCCAATTTGAAAGGGGAAATACCCACATTTATGTGAGGTAGTTAGAACCCCAAGTAGGGTTGGTTAAAGCCTTAAGTGGCTTGTTGGGCGCTAGCAAGGCATTAATTCCCTAAGCAATGACTAGAAACCTTTTTGTAGAAGCCAACCTTTTTGCTCGAGTTGGTGTCATTCTCAATGCAAGGGAGTAGCATCGTGCCCCAAAGTTACTCACCATATGGCTCCCTTGAGATGAGACAAAAATCCTCGGCTTAGCATGAGCTACTTTTAGCTTTCCAAGGAGAGGGTGATAGGGTGGTAGGGCAAAGACGAGTGTACACACCCATTAAGGTGTCCCTACATTTGAGTCGAAGGAGATTCCAAGTTGTGGACTTGAGAGTGATACCATTGGCCTTGACCTTAGGATTAAGAAGTGCTTGAATTGTTTTTGATATTGTGATAAACCAGTGGAAATTGGCGTGAATAACCCTCGAACATACACTATTCGCATAGAAATTTGACAAGTCAATAGCCAAAATGTATTTTCAGAGTGTTTGTTGTGTTTTCAATTACATTCCAAAATTTTCCAAAATGAAAAATCATCCAAAAACATCAAATTTGAAACCAACAAACTATTAACCACGTTCGTGGAATAGTGCACCACATACATTGAATAGTGAGTCGCAACTACTAAAAACTATGGATCGCAACCATGAAACAGTGCACCGCATCTGTGGGACAGTGAGCCGCAACTACTAAATCTTAAAATTTTGGGAAAATCCTTGTCCAATCTCAGTCCTAATCACATTTTGACAGTGACCATATCCTCTGATTATAAGACTTGCTTAGTTAAACCAGTTTCTTTCATTTCTTCCATCTAGGTTGCTTTGCATTTCCTTAGCTAGATAACATTTCCCTCCTTGCATTGCCTAGTTGGTCCTAGATCATTCTTAGCTATATGCACCTTTTAGATTTTAGACTAGGAGGCCTACCATACCTTTGATCAAACCATTGTTACATGATTAGATTATCGTCAACCTTGTCTCTCTATCATCAATCATCATTATCCAAGTTGGGTCTCAAACTTATGTCTTAGTTTAGGCTCACTTTGTCAAATCATCAACCTTTTTAGTATTCATCCTCTAAGGTCTTGATAGTTTGATTTGTTACCTTGGGTTACCATAGCTTGCTTAGCATCCTTTTCTTAGGTCCAAAGGTGCATACCTTTAGTCTTATTTGGCATTCATTAATCTTAGTTTCATATTAAAACTTTGGTCATAGTCTCATTTTCCTTTATTGCATATCATATCCTTTAGTCATGGGGTCATCATCATCAATGCATTTCAAACCTTACTCTTAGATGCATTAGCATTTGACCACCTTATATATTCAAAAAATATAAAAAATATAACACAATCTTATATCCCACCTTGCATTACCACTTTTCATTGTCAATCCTTAGGTTGCAAGTCTTATATGGTTCAAACAAGGTCACAAAGGAAAAGAAAGGACATGAGTTCTTCAAGTGATCCCTTTTTCAATCCCACTAGTGAAATAAGTCTTGTGTCAAACTCAAATCCACCTCAAACACCACAAGGGGAAACCTCAAATCCATTTCCAATCTCATGTTAACTGAGGTCAATAAATGTTTAACTCCTGAAGAAATTGAACATGCCTCTCAAGACCCAAGAATAATATGTATTGTGGATGAGCTCGTCAATGCGGTCCCTAATAAATTCTTTCTCACACTTGCCAAGAAAAGCGCCAAACTCCCCTTTGATTTTGACACTTCCACAATTGTAGAGGGAGTAACACAATCACAAACCCAAGGTCCTAATAAAAATGCATTCACACAAGGTCCACCCATTTCACTGCAAATGTTTACTAGTATACCACATGGAGCAACAATGCATATTGTAACAACTATACACATCCCCAATCCTCCAACATTTGGAGCCAAGAGGACACATGCCATATCCCAAGGACCAACCTTTACATTTGGTAGCGCATCCTCTATTTCCACAGGTATTGCATTTGCAAATCCATTTGGCACTCAAAACAAGACACCCTCAATCAATACAAGTCAAAATTCGCCAAACAAAACAGAAGGATCCATATCATCGCATCTAGAGTGCCAACACAAACGATCAATGCTACACCTAATACCAACATGACCTTTGGGAAAAACTTGAATACCAACCCCCTTCCATCACAACAACACATCACACCAAACACCAATTTCATACCATAAAATCAAACCAATATCAATACCACATTTACACCACACAATCAACAAGGTAATTAGAATCCTTTGCAACAAAGTGTCAATCCAAATCACACATTGGTTCCCAATCCATCATATATACTTGATGAGACTATTTCCATGAAGCCTTTTGGGGCTGACTCTAGAATGGTTTGCACATCTTCCTCCTAGGATACAAACATGGGGTGAATTGGCTAATAGATTCATTAACCATTTTTCCTACAACATAGAAAGTGACATGACCCTAACAACATTGTGCACGACCAAAAAAAAAGAGGGAGAATCACTCACATCATTTTATCAAAGATGGTGTAACATGGCTAACAAATGTCCCTGACACATACCTAAGAAACAGTTGGTCACCATTTTTATAGAAAGCCTCAATACAGAATTGATGATTCAAATTCAAATCCAATGTTGCACCACCTTTGAAGATGTCATTGAAAAGGGGGTCTTTATTGAGAAAGCTCTTGTGGCAAAAGGACTAGTCAAAATCTTAAAAGAAACCCCAAACGCTCCTAGTGACAAGGGTAAATTTTGGTCTCAAAATAACAATGCTACCAATGTTTGGTCTTGTAGATGTTCCTTCGATTGGTAAATCCACATATTATGTTTCATTTATTGATGACTATAGCAGAAGGACATGGGTATATTTTCTAAAGAGTAAATCTAAATTTTTCAATCGATTTAAAGAATTTAAAGCAATGGTTGAGTTACAGATTGGAAATAAAATAAAATGTTTGAGGACTGATAATGGTTGTGAATTTTTCTCCAACAATTTTGATAGATTTTGTAAAGACTAGGTATTCATAGACAAAAGACAGCTTTGTATTCTACACAACAGAATGGAGTTGCAGAAAGAATGAATAGGACATTGATGGAGAAGGTTAGGAGTATGTTTAGAGGTGTTGACCTGGAACAAAGGTTTTGGGTTGAAGTTATTGCCACTGCTTGTTACTTGATCAACAAGTCTCCTACATTAGCTCTTATTGATAAGACACCTTTAGAAGCATGGTTGGGTCACAAGCCTTCATAGATCTTAGATTTTTTGGTTGCAAGGCATATGCACATGTGCCAAAGGATAAGCAAACAAAGTTGAAGAACAAGGCTGTGAAATGTATTTTCATTGGATATAGTTATGGTGTGAAAGGATACAAGCTTTGGGATCCTGTTGCACAAAAGGTAATATATAGTACAAGTGTTATTTTTAGAGAAACTAAGCCTTCTTTTATTGTATTGTAGCCAAAATAAAGTAAATAGGAAGATGTGATTCAATTTCCTTCTACACCTAAAAAAGTTGAATTGAGACCCATGGATAGTCAAGAAGTTGAATAGAGCTCAGCTAGCTCTGAATCTTCAAAAGAGGAGGAAGAACCTCCAACTCAACTTGTTTGTAGGTCTACAAGGCATAGACAACCACCTAAAAGGTATTCACCTGATGATTGGAGATGTGTTTTTTCTTTAAATACTAACATGGATGAACCCAGATCGGTAGAAGAGGCATTAGGTATGAATGATGCAAAATCCTGGAAGATTGCTATGGATGAAGAAATGATATCTTTGAAAAAGAATGATACACGAGATTTTGTACCATTGCTTGAAGGATGGAAACTTGTTGGTTGCAAATGGGTGTTCAAGAAAAAGATTGGTTCAAATGGAGGTATTGAGAAGTATAAAGAAAGGTTGGTTGCGAAAGGTTACTCTCAAGTTGAGGGTGTTGATTATGGTGAGATATTTTTCCCTGTTGCAAAAATTACATTCGTTAGATTTTTTCTTTCTATTGTTGTTGCTTATGATCTAGAGGTTGAGAAAATGGATGTGAAAAATACTTTCCTTCATGGTGACTTGGAGGATATTTATGACACAGCCAGAGCACTACGTGGTGAAAGGTAAAAGTAAATTGGTTTGCAAATTGAAGAAATATTTGTATGGCTTAAAATAGAGTCCTAGGATGGGGTACTGAAAATTTGATGCATATGTGTTGAGCTTGAGATTTAAGCATTCTAAATTAGATCATTGTGTTTATTATAAAACTAATGGTGATCATTTCCTATTTATTGCATTATATGTTGATGATATGTTATTTATTGGCAAAGGGAAATGTATGATTTCAAAGCTAAAATCTCAACTTGCTGCTAAATTTGAAATGAAAGACCTTGGTGCAGCTAGACACATTCTTGGGATGGAAATTAAAGGAGAGAGTGAATAGAAAGTTATGGCTTGGCTGAAGTAAGTATGACAATTCAATTTTACAGAGATTTAACATGCATGATTGTAGACCATTGTGTGTTCCCCTTTCTGTTGGAACAAAGTTATCTATTTAAGATTGTCCAACATCTCCATCAGAGATGGAAGACATGAGCAAAGTGTCTTACCATAGTGCATTTGGAAGTTTGATGTATGTTATGGTTTGTACTAGACCAGACATTTCCCAAGTAGTGTGAGTTCTTTCCAAATATATGTCTAATCCTAGTAGAGTTCATTGGGATGCAATTAAAAGAGTCTTCAAATATTTGCACGACACCTCAGATTATTCCTTGTGTGATCATAGTAATATGACTGAAGATGAGATTTCCCTTGATGTTCATGGTTATGTGGATTCAAACTAGGCATGCAATATTGATAGCAAACAATCCACCAGTGCTTATGTGTTTACTTTATTTGGTGATGCAATTAGTTGGATGAGTAAGTGACAGGCTATGGTTGATGTAGACATTAAAAAATGTCCTAAGCCTGCAAACAAGTCAATTTTCCTCATCAATTCCCATTTCTTTTCTACATAATTAATTATTTAATTAATTCAATTCTTTCATTTTATTCTTCCTTTTGATTAATTAAATAAATTATTTTTAATTAATTACATCACTAACCTCCCTTTCTCCCTATAATTAAAAAAAATCTTATTTATTTAATTATTATCATTTTTCTACTATAATTAAATAATTATTTTAATTATTTAATTATTCATTAGCTTCTTCTTCCAAAAATTTTATTTAATTAATTATTTATTAATTTGTCCTTTTCCTCCACTTTTGAATTAAATTATTATTTAATTAAAAAGTCAACTTTCTCACTTCTTCTATAATTAAATAAACGTTTTAAATTATTTAATTATTCACTTTCCCTCTTAAATTAAATAATTTTATAATTATTTAATTTACTCCAACAACCTTTCTTTATGTGCCAACCTCTTTATCCGTGTCATTCGTATCTCTTCACGTCTCAATTAATTATCACCCTTGATTGAATTATTTTATAATTTAATTTCCACCTCCATCCTTAACCAAACCCTATTTTTGCCCTAATTTTGCCCTAATCCTATTTCATTGCTTCTCAACCAATCTTAGCCATTGATTTTCATGTCATATTGGCTTTTAATCCTAACCCTCATTTAAATTTGGTTTTCTATAAAAGAGACCTATCATTGTCATTTTGGCTAATTCAAGTACATGTTATTCAAGGAGACAAATATAATCTTCAATATTTTGCTATCATTATCACTAGGCTTATTGTTGCATACTCAAAATCTGAGGGCAATCAAGCATATAAAGCAAGATGGAGAAGGACAATGGAGGTGAATCAACCATGACATAGGAATATTGGTGATATTGCTTTATAATTTTAAATGTCTCTATGTTCATTTGTGCTTCATTGTTAGTTTAAGGCCTTTAGGGTTTGAGTTTTATTGATTCATGCCTTTAACCTTAATTTTACATAATTCTACATTTGCTTTATCCACTACTGAAGCTGAGTATATGGTAGCTACTCATGCTTGTAAAGAAGCCATTTGGCTTAAGAGATTGTGTTAAAATATTGGAATAAAAAAAGGTGTAGTGACAATTTATTGTGACAGTCAGAGTGTAATATGTCTAGCCAAGAACTTGACATTTCATGCCAGGACCAAGCACATTGATATACAATATTATTTTGTTCGAGATATGGTCAAAGATGGCAGGCTGAAATTGATTAAGGTAGGGACTTTGATGAATATTATTGATTCTTTAACTAAGCTTGCGAGCACAAAGAAGTTCAGACGATGTTCAGAGACTATGGGCCTTTCGACCCCTAACAATTAAGAGACCATGTTTACTCCCTCTCATTGCTCTTGTAAGGCGTTCGACAAGTGGGAGATTTGTTGGGAAATTATGTCTCAACCTTGCAATTATATAAAGGTTATTGTTGATAGGATATATATGTTGGCTTGTCTTGTCCTAGAAGGTAACCCTATTTTATGAGGGTGTTGTACTACGATTGTAAACGACTATATATATATATTCCTAGTTACATCGATAGGTGTAATATACAATGGGAGCATGGGGTGGAGGGGAGGAGTGGGATGTGTGTAAACAATTTTTTGTTAACTTTTTTAGAAAAATCTTAAAATATAGACTGTTAATTATTAGGTTTTAGATCTAATGGTGGATATTTTTGTTGGCTTGTCTTGTCCTAGAAGGCAACCCTATTTTATGAGGGTGTTGTACTACTATTGTAGACAACTATGTATACTAAGAGTTTGATAGCAATCATGTTGTCTTTGGATCTTTGGTGGTGATACTCTTGTGAGAAACTTGCTTTGCAAATATATTGTTTAATCTTTATGATTTTTGAATAATATATTAAGCGGCTTTTGGAGTGTGGGGTTTTTCTCTCGAAAGAGTTTTCCCCACATAAATCACTATGTTGTTGTATGCATGATATTTATGTTTAAATTTTTATAACTGTTAAAGATCTATAAAGTTTTGCATTATTCTCCTCTCAAGATTAATGTAAGAAGTTGTTCTGCTACCTTAGCTTCCTTAAACTTGTGATTCAATGTAATAGGACATACATTGTCTTCCAAATATAGCTATTTAGGGGTGATCCCATAATAGTGGGTTACACTTTTTGGCCAAACTTGATATTGAATTGAACTTTTTTAACTAAATCTTCACTTTCAAACACCTATAGCTGCTAAACCATGAGGAATTTGAAAATGATGTAAACTAGTGATTTGTGACATTTTATCTGTAGATTCTAAAATATATATTTTTAAACATTTGGAATCAAATTACATTTCTTTTTCCATCTCCTTCAAAAACTAGTTTTTAACAACAAACACCATTTTTAAAGAGTGATGTTCACTATTAACACAAAAAAAAATTTCTATGAAGGATAAAATTCTATTTTTTTCGAATTTAAATTTGTAACTATGATATCTAACACCTACATTTGGTTTCATAGTGTTTTATTGAATACCTTTTTCTTAATTAAGTTTTGAAGTCAAACCAATTACAATTTAGACATAGATGGACCATATAACACAACTTTTTTTTGTATGTATCAAAGTTCCTTTTTTTTGTTGGATCAAAGACATCAATATAAAACACCTAGATATTTTTTAGTTTTTTTTTTATAATCTACTATTTTTCCACATGTGCAAAACAAAGGGTTTGATTTTAAGTGAAAACCGTATGTTTAATTAAACTAAAAAAATACATAATAAAACCAAAATATATCAAAATTACACTTGATGGAGAGCTTGTTTCAAGGAGTATAATACTCCAACTGGGTTTGTCATGTTGATTCCATTTTCATCCTCAACCCGAGCTTTGAAACCCAAAATTTTTGCATAAAATTGTAGATGGAGGGGGGAAAGGGAAAAAAAGGGGGGTTCTAGCGAGACATCATTGGTTGCATTCATATTCTCTTTGATGGATATGATTCTTCTTCAATTGTTGTGAGAGAACACTCTTAACCCTTTTTTTTCATTCTCTACATGATCATTCTTCGTAGTTGACATGAGTGTAGATAATTTTTAGTAACATTTGGAGGTTTCTTTATCATTAGATGAGATATCCTTGTCTTTGGATTGTGTTCCACAATCATTTCTAAGATATTTTGGATTGTCCTCTTCACCACTGTGGCCTAGAACACATGTTTGGAGTATGACAAATGTTAGCATTCACATGGAGACACTTGAGCATAATTCTGAGACATCTGACATCATCCTTCTTCCCTCATTTTCCTTTTAGGGATAGGAAGGCATATTGCATACCTTCTTGGTTTTATTTCTTCCTAATGGGAAGAATGTTGTTCGATGAGATTGGATCATTTTCAACATTTAATGTTGAGCATCTACCATCCTTGCAGAAGACTCTACATTGAGGGGGGGCTACATAGTCTCTCTTCTTCTCTCTTATGGGAGGGTCTTCTTCCTAGCATGGGGTTTTTTCTAAATTTTCATTCTCCATTGATAGTATCTTGTTTTTATCTCTCTTTTGGGGAGGGTTTTTGTCTTATTGGATTTTCTACTTTTCTCTGTTTGTGAGAGATTGCATTTGTACGTCGGTACCTAACATAACTTCATAGTTGTAATCCATATTTGCATCATTTTTATTGGTCTTTTCCTCCTTAAGTTGCACTTAAGAGGGGGTGTTGGTGTGAATTAAGTGTTTTACCTAACTAGTTCACCTAGTAGGTCCTATTCGCATGTTTACTTGGCTCCTAGAAATATTTATAGAAATCTTAGTTGACATTAGATCTTATCTTATCTTATGTCATTTACTTCTGGTGTCTTATGTCATTTAATGTTTGTTGTCCCATGACATAAGATTAAGACACTTGTCATGATCTTGTCTAATCCTATGTCTCACCTTGGCTATATAGCCAAGGCATTTTCATGTGTAAATCAACAATCATAATCTAATTGTAATCTATCGTTTGCATCCTTTAATGAAATAAGATTATTCTTTCATAGTCAATATCTCTAGTACTTTCATAGAAGTTCATAGATCTTGGGTGGCTACAATATTTAGCCAAATCTTGCATGGTTATTCTATACCAACTCTTACAGTTACAAAGTTACAATTAGAATGAGCAACTTTGCATATGATTTTAAAAGATTATTTGTACTTTCCATTTTGACTTTGAATGATTTTATCTTAAAAGTATACACACATGTAAATTTAAAGATAATGAGCATTTTGCATGACTAATCATGCTAATCTTGTTGATTTGTTTCTCTAAATTTTCCTTGTATTACTTCTTTTCATTGTGAATTGCAATGGAGTGCTTTGAAATCAAAGTATGTCAACACATATATATTATTTAGTTATTATTTAAGCTTTTATTTATCTAGGGTCAAGGTTGAATACTTTGTTTAGTCATATATCTTTAATATTTTAAAGGTAGTATATTGAATAATATTGTCTATGTTTCGATGACCTGAGCATGAATCCTCCCAACAATCCATATGGTCGCCCAATTTTTGCTCGTCCATATCAACCTTCTCCTATCTATTCTAATAAAGGACCCATTGAAATAAATGAGTCTCTTGCAAGAATTATTCCTATTGTAGCATTGAATCCTTATTGAGGTAGATGGACAATAAAGGCTAGAGTTACTGCAAAGGGTCAACTTTGTCATTTCAACAATGCAAAAGGAGATGGAATTTTTTTTGTTTTTGAATTGGTTGATTTTGATGGTGGTGAAATAAGAGTAATGTGTTTAATGCTATTGCATATCAATTCTATGATCACATAGAGAGTGGGAGAGTGTTTACAATCTCAAAAGGGAGCCTCAAACTTGCACAAAATAATTTCAACCATTTAAAGAATGATTAGAAATTTTTCTTAGAAAGTAGTTCCATACTTGAGTTGTGTTTGGAGGAGGATAGCTCAATACCATTCAACAACACGTTAGTTTAAGACCAACAAGTGAAGTTGAGGACATGAAAAGTAATTCTACGATTAATATCATTCCAGTGTTTTTTTATCAATCAATCCATCAAATACAATATTGAGAAAGAATGCCATATAGACTCAAAAAAGAACTCTCCAATTGAAGGACATGTTAGGTTGTAGAGTGGGGTTGACTATACACGAGGTGGAATAAGCTTTCCCATTCTCATTATAAAGGTTGTACAAATTAATGATTTTGGTGGAAAATTTGTGCGAATAATCACCACAAGCCAACTTATAAAATTAGATCTTCCAGTGTCATAGTGATTGAGATGACGGTTCGATACAAAAAGGAAGAATCTAGATTCTCATTCTATTATAAAGGAAATCTTATTGTTAGACGAGCTAAATGTTAAAATGTATGGCATAGTTTAAGGATGAGGGACTTGGTAGATTTGATAAACCTGACTAGATTGTGATAAAAACTACCTTATCTTTCATAAAGGTGGACAAATTTTCTTACATCGCTTGCCCCTTGAAGATTGAAGGTAGGAAATGCAACAAGTAGGTGAACAATAATGGACATGGTAATTGATATTGTGAAAGATGTGATAAGAGTTTTTTCTGAATGTGATTATAGATATTTGCTTTGGTGCTAAGTGCAAGACCATATTGCTTTGACTTGGGTTATTGTTTTTGAAGAAGCATAAGAAAAAAATATGGGTTTTATAACAAAAGGAATTAAGCATAGAAGCACGAACAACAAGATGATGTCAAGTTTGCAGAGATTATATGAAAAAGTCCTTTTTCAATAAATACATATTTTAACTTAAAGAGAAAGAAGAGACTTATAGTGATGAATATAGGGTTAAGTGCACTATCATAAGAACAAAAAAAAAATGGATTATTCATATGAGAGCAAGGTTTTATTAGATTCAATTACTAAGCTTTAAGAATTTGTTAGATTCAATTGCTAAGCTCTATAATGGAGAGTTAACAAATAGTTAATACTTGCTAATTTTTGGTGGCAAAGTAACAAATTAATAAATAGTTGGGAATGAATGATGTATGGCAACATGGAAGTAGGTAGTCTATCCATGGTGACAATCGTGACTAGAGTTTGAACCCCTCTTTTTTATTATTTGGTTTATATAATTTGGAAAAAGAAATTTGCTTGTATATCATTTTTGTTAAAAAGGTTTTGGAAGCTTTGAAATAAACTCATTAGATATTTCTCAACATATTTTATATAGATTTTTAAAAATATATATATGCTAGTTTTATGGTAGCTAAAACACCATAAGTGTGCATTAAGATGTGTAAATATAAAGCGTTTGACTTGTATACCTTCTTTAAGGGGGTGGTCATTGTAAACATTAAATTTTGAAAGTAATTAGAAAAATATATTTTGGACCAACTTGTCTTATGCTGCAAGTGTACTTGCATGTATTTTGTTCATCTTCAATATTAAACTACACATACATAAGTGAACCTGTATTAGTGAATGTGGAATACTTTATTAGATTTTTAATATTTTTGTGTTGGTTATTTAAAAAAAACCAATCAGAAAGTTAGATGTGCAACAAATATACGATAAATTATACATGAACAATCACTAGATTTTCTCCCATATGAAAATTATAGATCTAAAAATCGACCCAAATTACCAAGTGAAAAAACCTACAAAATATATAATAAAACCACCTTTATGGATATATAATAAAACTACCTTCATGGGGTTTCACATGGTTCTCTTCTGGTGCATGACACTTCATGGCATACAAGTGGATAGTGCAGTTGTATGGAACGGACCCACCACTATAGCTCAAATATTAATGTGGAAGAAAATTCTTATTGAAAATCCTTTCAATAGGTAGTTGAAGGCATCGGATGCTGATGCGAAGGCGGGCAATCGCTGCCCATATTTCTCGGTAAGGAGAATCAACGATCAACCAGAAACCATACGAACGGCGCAGATTAACTCACTGCCCACAACGGCTGTATTTTTGTCTGTAGAACATTCCCACTTCCACTCCCACTCCCCCTACTTGTCAGATGTTCATCGCCAGTGACAAGCCTAAACTGTCTCTGAAATAATGTACTTTATCTTCTGTAGTTCCGTGAAATTTTAGCCGCGTGTGAAGTGGTAATAATGGCGGTGACGAAAAATATCAAAGGCTTTCAAGAATCGCACCGGAAAGTCCAGGCCTGCGCAGAGTGTACTAAAAAATGCCTCAGCATTCACTCAGAGAGGAACAACAACAGAATTTATAATGTTGACGACGATGATTTGACTAGCCCTCCTTCCTACTTTTTCAAAGTCTTGCTTGGTGATTTCGCTAATGTTCTGGTAAGCATCTTTACTTTAACTTATGATTTTAGATTTCAGTTTATACTAACCATAGTGCGTAAAGTAGTACACTTTTCTGGATTTAAATGTAGATGAATTTAGAAGTATCTAAAACACAGAATAGTTACGCAGTTGAGTCCAGAAGAATCTAAAATGCAGAATTCATGTGTGCTGTTGTATCGAGAAAAATGTACTATCACTGTTTTATGATTTATATCAGTTACAAGAATTTTTATGATTCGTGGGACCACCTGCACAATACAAATTAGAGTTTGACATCCCTCCGTGGGAGCCTGCCGTTAACACAAGTTTCATGCATGGAGTTTCATAAATTTTGTATATGGTTTCCACTTAGAAAATTTAGACATGCTTTTTGTCCAGGCGGTCTCATGAATTTATTTTGTTACTGTTATTTTTTTAAGTTGATAGATAAAACTTAGATAGAAAATTTAGAAAATAAGTTAATAGGGAAGATCTAATTTCATCTATTTGAAATAAATAATTAGGGTATGGTCCCATGAAGGGGGGCTTCTTAAAAAATTGCAACGGGTGCTACTGAAATTTTTTTGGAATATTTTAAAGCTGGTGGTCCCATGAATTCAATTTTGCAATTCAGCATAAAAGTTTGAACTCCAAAATTCAAGGAATGAAGTGGAGTAATTTGATAAAAATTAATAAATAAATATAAATTCTCTCACTTCTTAGTTTTTTTTAGGAATTTAAAATTCTAAGCAATAGACAAGTGGCAGAAAAAATTCCTAAAAAATTCCTAAGCTGTAGGGGCAATTTCTAGCCCCGCCTCAATTTCACCGCTGTAATTTGTAGGTCCTAAAAGGTAAGGGCTGCTATTTTTCAGGAGAAGATTCCAATTAATTCTGTAGCATAATTTTTTTTGCTTCATGAGACCGCTTATCCATGAAAATAGAAGTCCAAGGCCCCCCATGGGACCATACAGTTACAAACAGTGATTACATAATTTAAGCCCCCCATTTTTGTTCATAACTAGGATTGCCCAGTTAAACTGTAGCAGCGCCTATTTTCCACGAAAAAGGTTCTAAACTTTTCTGTTAGCTATTAAAGAAATACCCATGGAATCACACTTACCCAGAAAATAGGAGCTCTAGCCCCCTTGTTGATGTTGTGGGTTTTCTTCTACTTGCTGCATTTGCACTCCATAAAACTGGACTCTTCCATATTGCGCATTCGTGTTGATCCTAAAATTCATTCCCGGCTTATGAAATCTTTCATTGTTTTATGACATCTATCCAAAACTAAATGTATATAAACCCATTTCCTTTGCGACTTTTGGTGTCTAACTTCTAAACAAAACTTTGGAATGCTTTCCTGTTCGGGAAACCTTTGGGAGCCTTTATAGAGAGGCAAGAAATTTTCTGAAACATTTCTGGCTCATTCAAACATATCTGAGCAGTTCCAAATCAAATTTTTGGAGCTATTTTGAATTTTTTATTTAGTGAAACTTAGCTTCGTATGATATTCTTAATTTTTTTGGAAGCTTCATGTACATGGACTCAGGTTTTCACAATATAGATGTAAGCTTTTGAGATATTCCCTATGTCTATGGAAATGTTTTGTGCAGCATTTCTTCGCAATATTCTGTGTGTTCTTGCAATGCAACTCAATTTTTAACAAAGAAGCTTTGTCAAAACTCAGCTTTTTATAATATAAATTAATAGTGGGAAACATTTCTGGCTCATTCAAACATGTTTGAGCAGATCCAAACCAAATTTTAGGAGTTTTTGGAATGTTTCGTTTAGTGAAACTTAGCTTCGTATGATATTCTTAAATTTTTTGGTAGCTTCCTGCACTTGATTTTAGCTTTTCACAATATAGATGTAAACTTTTAACGACATTCCCTATGTTTTTGGAAATGTTTTGCATCATTTCTTCACAATATTCTCTGTGTTCTTGTAATGCAACTCAATTTTTCACAAAGAAGCTTTGTCGAAACTCAGCTTTTCGTTTCATAACATAAATTAACAGTGGAAATCCATGGAGGGGGCAACTGGTCCTTCGGGTTTGTCAATATGATGATTTTTTTCCCCCTGATTTGGTATGGTCATATAATATATATAACATAGTAGATTGTGATAATGATAACTAATAATTTAAAGTCAAATGTAAAATAAATACAAAATTACAACCCATAATCTTCATATTGCTCTCCATTCAGAGTGTCAATATCATCACTTAGAAGCGGCCCCAAGGCCACTCCCACTAGCTGCACCATGCATCTCTTAAGTAGGAGCCTGCTCCTCTAACGAGACTAGCGAAATCCGTGCAATAGAAGCATCCAAGCTGAGATGCTTAGGGTTACATCCCATTCTCTCATCATCCACTCGTTGTATTGATTTGCTTATGTGAAGAAATGCGCGTAGACAAAGTCGTCCACCTTTTTAGGAGCCAATTGATGACATTTAACTAAGTAGATAATTATTTACTCCAATTCCACTTAGTTGAAGAACTTGTTACCAGTTATAATTGGAGATAAAGTCAATACAACGTTTGCAATTATAAAGTATAATATATAGTTGCTAAAGAAAGTAAGAAAATAAAAAAATAAAAAAAACACATATTTATGATAGAACTTTGATGGCAAGGGGTTGTGGGTGTTAATGATATAGCACATAGCAGCATAAATCGTTTGGGGAATAAATCGGCAAACCAAAAGTTCAGGATTTTTTGAAAAAATCGGGAAAAAATCGGGAAAAAAACGGATATACAAAAAACTGCAAAAAATTGAAGAAAAACAGTCAGAAAGTAATTTTTTTAAAAATTTAATGGCATTTCCATAGCATACAGACATTGAGAGCAAATAAAATATAGAGTTCAATCCATGAATTATAGAAAATAGATTTTCTTTGCTTATACTCATATCGCTGATCAGTGATTAGTGATTACATTGCACAAAACATACTACAACTGCATAAATATCAGATTGTGACAGTTGTCAAAATGTCTATTACAATATAGTTTGTGACTTTGTACAAAGTAAACCTATAAACTAAGTACAAAGTTCCAAAAAATTCAATTGTAGCAAATGACGTGCTATAGGGCAGAAGCTCCTGCTCCCGATGTTGAAGCTGTTAGGTGACCGGTTGCCCGCCGAGCTTCTTCAAGTAGATCATCAGGCACGCTGGCCTCCTCCAAGATATCTACATCTTCAGGCTCAAGACAATATTCAAATTCATCATTAGATGCAGCAATCCACTCAGACTCAGGATCAATCTCATCGAGATCAATTGGGGCATCTTCCTCAATAGTACCTATTTTTGCCCATGTAGAAATTAGTCTTTTCTCTACAAGTGAAAAACACAATGACAACAATTGAAATTGATTGCAAGTGTATTAAAAGTCTCACCTTGAGCTTTCTTTAGCTTCAGGCGGAGGTTGTGGTGAACAAACACTAAGTCATTCATCCGTTTTTGTGTTAAGCGGTTGCGTTTTTTGGAATGTATGTGTTCAAAAACACTCCAATTACGCTCACAAGCGGATGAGCTGCATGGCTGGGTCAAAATGCGTATTGCCATCCACCTTAGATTTTTGCATTCGTGGCCAAAAAAATCCCACCATTGAGCTGAAAGTTCAAAGAACATTATATGGAGATGAGTGTCATGTAAGAATATCTTAAAATCTAAGATACATTTAATGATCATGTGACATGAAAAATCAAAAGATTATCAAAATTTTATAGTCTACCTGGTTGGAAGGTCTTTCGGCCTTCCACGGCAACCCTAGAAGAGAGAAAACCCCTTCCTTGCCTGTACAATTGCAACTCTGACATAGCTTCATGCAATCGTTCTTGGTCTGGAAACATTTTGTCCATGCACTTTAACAATCCTTGTGTGATCTCAGCATCAATTTGTCTGAATGAAGAGTTGTAGAACAATGATGGATTGAGAAAGTATCCTGCAGCATGGAGAGGGGAGTGCATCTGTCCATCCCATCTCCTATCTATTATGTCCCACAATGGCATATACCTATCCCTGTCATTTTCCAGCCTACCCCTCATCACCTCCTTGGCCC
This sequence comes from Sequoia sempervirens, assembly GCA_007258455.2. Taxonomy (NCBI): domain Eukaryota; kingdom Viridiplantae; phylum Streptophyta; class Pinopsida; order Cupressales; family Cupressaceae; genus Sequoia; species Sequoia sempervirens. The sequence goes on from VDFB02259999.1 coordinate 18,490, forward strand.
TATCCATGGCCTCATACAAGTATCCCATGGGGGATTTATCCCCGTCCACTAGCCTCAAGACTTTTACTAGAGGCTCCGAAAATGATACAACTTGTTCAGCCACATTCCAAAAACTAGTAGAATACATGTAATCTGCAATTGCCATGCCATCTGTTTGATTACCAAAGCCAGACTCCATCCACTCTCTTGAAACAAACATTCGTTTCAAATTCATTTTTTGTTGACAAAGAGTCTGTAGTGCAAGAAAATGTGTTGCAAATCTTGTCACCCCTGGACGAACTAGGTCCTTGCCCTCTGTGAAAGACCGCATCATACTCAAAACCCTTGTGTGATTATAAATATATTTGGTAACAGAGCGAGCCTTGTGCAGTATCTCCTTAACCCATTCAATTTTCCCAATGTCCTCTAGGGTTAGATCAATGCAATGTGCTGCACATGGGGTAAAAAACATGGAGGGGTATTTTTCTATCAAAAGTCTCCCAGCAGCAACACAAGCAGCAGCATTGTCTGTAATAAATTGAACCACATTTTCTGGCCCCACTTCCATGACTACCGAGTCATACATATCAAACAATGCAGCTGCAGATTTCATTGTATTTGATGCATCTACAGATCTCAAAAAAACAGTGCCAAGATCAGAAGAGACAAGGAAGTTGATGAGGGTTCGGTTCCTTCTATCTGTCCATCCGTCTGACATAATGGTGCACCCACTATTAGTCCACTCTGATCGATGCTCTTTAAGAACATCTTTGACATCACTTACTGCCTCATTGAGCATACTAGTCCTCAATGTCTGATAAGATGGGGCTCGATACCTAGGACCTACAGCTGCAAGAGCATCAACCATAGCTTGCCAATATGGAGATCTGGCAGCATGGAATGGCAAGCTCGAGGAGTACCAAAAATTTGCAATGGCCTTCTTCGCTTGATCGTGGACATTCTTCCTCCATCCTGTACTCTCCAAAGTAGTTTGTGATCCTGGTGTAGTACGAGGTTGGAAGAAAGCATCAATGTTTCCTCCACCTGTGTTTGGGCCATGTGCTGTAGAAGGTGTTGATCCGGATTCCCTACAACTCCCATGCCCACCAGCCTCCTCATCCAAGTTATTCCTCTTTACACTTGCAGAATTAGAACCTGTTTCAACTCCAGTTCTTGCTTTTTTGGCCTTATTCTCAGCGATACCATAAAGAGCTTGTTTCGCCTGATATGTGACATCTGCAGGGCATTTTGTGCAAACGGTGGTGTTATTACCTGGTTCTTTTGACAAATGCCATTTGAACCAATAAATTCCACCACCGACGTCATCCTGGCACCAATTGCATTTAACCTTTGCACTACCATCAATTGGTGTGCAATGTGTCCATGCAAAGTCTTTCGGACGCGGCATTGTGATCACTGATCAAGAATGAAATCTGCAAAAGCATTTTATTTCACTCGTAAGATAAAATTGAAATTTGATAAAATTTAAAATAACCAGCTAATTTCTTATGAACTATTGATTATATTTAGTTTTACTATTTAGCAATTTACTGTATTTTTTAATACACTAAATATTTTTAAAATGATATAATAGTAAGAATTAATTAAAATTAATTAATGATATTTTTAAAATAATTAACTAGAAAATAACAATATAGTAATTTGAAAATACAGTAAATATTTTTAAAATAATATAACAATCATGATTATTATAAAATATAACAATCATGATTATTATAAAATAATAATTGCATTTTAAAATTATATTTTATACAATAATTTTAAAATAAAAATAAAGCAATATTATTTAAAATTTTAAATAGTAAATAATAATAAAAAATTAAAATAAATAAATAAACTTATTTAAAAATAATACAGTATTTTTTAGTATTTTACTATATAATATTATTAGTATTTTTTTTTAATTTTCAAATTCAATATTGAATATTATACTAAAAAAAATTATACTGTATATAAAAAATTATAGTAAATAAAAAAAATACAGTATTTTTCACTAAATAATACTTATTTCAAAATAATAATATAGTATTTTTTATTTATTATAATACTGATTTTGAAAAAATAAAACAATACTAAATTAAATTATTTATAATTTTATTCAAAGTTCTAAATATTTAGGGAAAAAATTCGTGAAAATGCATGAAAAATGCGTAAAAATGCATACAGAATACTTAGTATTTAGGGAAAAAATGCGAAAAAAATTCAAGCCTACCTCCCGTGCGTGTGAACTTTGAAGAAGAAATGCCGATGCAGGAAGAAATGGCGTCGATTCTTGTCTGATGATGTACGCCTCTGAGATTCAATGGAAGAAATGAAGATGTCCGTCGCATTTTCTGTTCCAGTCCGCCTCTCCAGTCTGATGATGTCCGTGGCGTTTTCCTTGCAACATATAGAATTTTCGGGCAACTTTTAGGGTTTTTTTTTTGCGCGAATCTAATGTTAGGTCGGCGAGATTTAAATCGCGTTTTTTTCCAGATTAAAACGCGATTAAAACGCGTTTAAAACCTGGCAAAAGTCGTTGACGATAGTCAACGCTTTTTCAAAAATTGGGGAAAAAATCGCCACCGCCAAGACGATTAAAAAATCGCATTAATCGGGTTTTATTGCAGATTTATGTTTCCATGATATAGCAAGAAGCTTTTCCACTCGTTTTCGCGTGGTATCATAATTGAATGAGGCCGTGGCTATTCAATTTATATTCATTGTTTTGTTTTATTCTCTCTTCATATTATGGCCGACATAAAAGAATTCGAATTGATCCTTTATTAGAAGATATCTAATATTTATCAAGGCCGACATATGTTATTGAGGCCGACCTATCTTATATTGTTTATGATTATATTGAGGCCGACTTTATTGAATTGTAATTGACACTTACTTTGGCCGACCTTATGATAAGAAGAGGTGCGACCTCTTCAAGATGTATATATACACAAGACCATTCGTCCATTGTAATCAATCTAGCTGAGTTCGGTCATTCACTTCATTTCAATCTGATCAAGTGCGAAACTGATCATGTGAATCTGTTCAAGCGCGTAATACATTATCTGGTGGAGTTCGACTATTTCACATCAGTTCTGTCAAGTACGAATATAGTATCAAGTGCTAATGCGAATACAAGATACAGGGCGATATATGCAGCACTAATACTGTATACAATGCGGACTTAAGACAGTGTGATGATCTAACAGATCGAAGTCTTATTGCAGGTTGTGAATCACCACTTATTCTGAAGATTGTCAGATCTGTATTCATTCATTTCTGTATATTGCCAGTGTGAATTGGCAGACTGTACCAGTTATTCCATCTAGCCAGGTGCTGTATATCGGTCTTGTGCTAGACCTCATTGTAATATGTAAAGTTGCCATTGTTACATCAAATATAAGAGAGATCTTTGTTGCTGGGTTTTTCTCCCTCAAGAGGAGGGTTTTCCCAGGGTATATGCTGTGTTATTTTGTCTGATTTCGAATTAATTTTCTGTGCATTTACATCTGATCATAAAAATTAACATGGTATCAGAGCGGGTCGATGAAAAAGATCTGATCAGAAATTGATTGCAGTAAGTTTGTCGACATTGGAAACTTAGATTGAAGTTATGCACATTTCGGGACAATAGACTGAGAGTCTTCATCGGCTTCCCCTATTCGTGTTTAGTCGATGTAATTGCGTACATTGTGAAGAAAGTAAAGAGGCATTTTTCAGATCCTATCAGAAGTTGCCTGGAGTTCAGCCTATAATCTTTTTGGTGAATCCTTCTTGCTGGGCAGTTATTTGTGACATCTCTGAAATGAAATGAAAATGTGTCATGTGCTGGGTATTGACAGTGAGGAGGTTGTGATCTTCATTTATATGCAGCCACTGTGATTTCTGTGCAGGCTCTAATAAGTATGTTGTTGAAGTTCTATCTGAACCTATCTACTTGGAAGAAGCTTGAGCAGATCTGAATCCTTGGTGAATGCAAGGAAGATTAATAAAGAGATAAGTATCTTTGTTTATATTTTTAAATCTGGGATGAATTTCAGTTTGTTGAGTTGTGCAAATCTGACATCATTTGCTTGGATTGCGTGTGACCAGTAAATAGTGATCACTGGGATAAGATTCTTTAGAATTAACAATTATTCATTGCAAGTTGTTTCATGCTAATTTCTGAGTGTGACTCTGAAATAAAAGGAAAACTAAAATTACAATTATGATTGATTTTCTATATGCATGAAACTGTGATAGAGCCTCGATTATTTGAGAAGTCTGGTTCTATATGCTGACTGCCTAATGAAATCTGTGTAGATTGTCTTTTGTTATGCTGAGATTAGCTCTCCCGAGAATAGTAAAGATGGAAGAAAGACATGTCAGAATCAACGAAGATGAATGATGAATTTATTATTTGGGATTACTTAAGGAGATCCTGATTTCAATGAGATAAGTATTGCATGGTTGAATAATGTTCATGAATTTGTTATGTAATTATTAATTCATGCTGAGATAGCCAATTATGTATGCTTCTAGCAATGGTACTTCTCTTCGAGATAGTTGAGTTCCATGATCTATTAGTAATCTCTTCTTAATGCTTTCATGACATACCAAGAAGTGTAAGAGATTGCTTTCAAGAAGAGCTTGATGCATTCTGTAGGTTGAAGTATGAAGACACATCATGCAGCCATGGGACCGAGTGGATGGCTGAAGACATCTCTTCGAAAAGGAAGATTTAACCTTCAGAGGGAGTTCTATGACTTGCTGAGAATAAAATAGAGTGTTCTGGGATGAGGTCGAAGAGGACAACCCTATATCTCTACAGAGGTGTATGTTGGAATCCATTTCTCTAAGGCAAGCGTTGCAGGCAATCTTAGATGATGAGGTCAGAAGATTGATGCAAATACTTAGAAATGCAGATGGAAGCATTGAGAAGTACAAGGCAAGATTTGTGGCTCGTGGGTTTTCTCAGAAAGAGGGAGTTGATTACATTGCTCCTGTTGCTCACTATTTCGAGGTACATGGGAGGAGTCACATGTTTTCAAGCTGAAGAAGGCCTTGTATGGTCTTAAGCAGGCTCCTCGTGCATGGTACGAAAGGATTGATCAGTACCTATCAAGTTTGGATTCTTGAAGAATGATGCTGATCCAAATCTCTACTTCAAGGAATTGACTTCTGAATTTGAGATGAAGGACCTTGGGCTCATGCATTACTTCCTTGGCTTAGAAGTCTGGCAGAAACCAGATGGTATGATTCTAAGTCAAGGGAAGTACACCATTGATATATTAAGAGATTTGGCATGATGGATTACAAATCCATGTCTACATCTATGGATATCGCAGTTAGTTCGCACTGGTGGATCCCACATTGTACGATCCTTGATGTATCTAGTTAACACTAGACCTCGAGCATTTGCTATGCGCTGAGTGCACTTAGCCGCCTATGCGGATCCGGAGACATACATCTTGTTTAAACATATCCCGGTGACACTTGCGGCGCTTGGATATGGGGTTGAAGCGCATACTCGTGATGACTTGGAGCGCTCGGTTTCACCGACATCTGGACAAGGTAGTTGTAGTCTCGTGATCTAAGAGCAATCTCGATTGTTGTTTCGCTTGTTCCGCTATAATTTCGGGTGCGCTATAAAAGCGCCTTTCCTCAGAAAGATTGAGTACGCAGAGGGTCGGTACATTGCAGTCAGATGGCAACTCTGAAACAAGCAGGGCTTCGTGAAGCTCTTCTTGGCGGATTGGTTTTGGATGCACCAATGGAGCCTACTATTATTCATTGTGATAATTAGAGTTGTGTGAAGCTTTCTGTCAATCCTGTGTTTCATGACAGATCCAAGCATGTTGAGATCAAGTACCACTATATCAGAGATATGGTACTGCGGAAGGCTGTACAGTTGAGGTACATTAGCATTGATGAGCAGACGGCAGATATTCTCACCAAGCCTCCGCCAGACAAAGTTTGTATATTTCTCGAGACATTTGGTATGGTAGAGAATCCAACCTTTGACCTAGGCATGAGTCCCGATTGAGTCTTTGCTCTAATGTGAGTTCTTTCTCTGTGGAGAGAAGTTCGGAGGTGAAATCCCTTGTTAATGCATTTTCTTCTCAGGATCTAAGAATTTGAGGTGAAAGCCCTCAGTTTCCACCCTCCGAGTCGAGTTTTCGCCACAGGTGGATGCTCGCGTGAGACTCCATGACATATGTTTGCATTCTGTGTTTCACCCTCCCAGAGAGTCATGGTGACAACATCAATGCTAAGTGATGAACACTTGTACTTACTATTGCATCTCTTTCCAGGACGGAAGAATTTGAGGTGTAAGCCCTTGTTTCCACCCTCTGAGAGAGTCATGGTGGATGTCATGTGTGTGACTCCATGACAGCATCACGTGAATCCATGATGATTTCTTGTGTACTTGTGTTTCACCCTCTGGGAGAGCCATGGTGAAAGTCACGTTGAGGTGACAACATCACGCAAGTGATGAACACTTGTACATACCATACATGGGTGTAGCCATGATGGTTGATATCACATTGAGGTGATATGCTTTCACGATGAGGTGATAAGCTCCTTTCCATACATGGGTGTAGCCATGGTGGTCAATATCACAATGAGGTGATATATCATTTCACACATGGATGTAGCCATGATGTTCGTCATCACATTGAGGTGATATTTCTCTCTTTATATCTGATTGCAGGCAATGATGGCAGATGGACCTCATATGGAGATGATTCATTTTATGCAGCTGGAAGTTCTCTCCCTAGCTGAGAGGGAGTGTTAATGATATAGCAGCTTCGGTAGCTCCTTCCAGCTCAGTTCCTTCGTGGTATCATAAATTGAATGATAGCCGTTGGCTATTCAATTTATATTCATTGTTTTGTTTTATTCTCTCTTCATATTATGGCCGACATAAAAGAATTCAAATTGATCCTTTATTAGAAGATATCTAATATTTATCAAGGCCGACATATGTTATTGAGGCCGACCTATCTTATATTGTTTATGATTATATTGAGGCCGACTTTATTGAATTGTAATTGACACTTACTTTGGCCGACCTTATGATAAGAAGAGGTGCGACCTCTTCAAGATGTATATATACACAAGACCATTCGTCCATTGTGATCAATCTAGCTGAGTTCGGTCATTCACTTCATTTCAATCTGATCAAGTGCGAAACTGATCAAGTGCGAATCTGTTCAAGTGCGAATCTGTTCAAGTGCAAATACATTATCTGGTGGAGTTCGACTATTTCACATCAGTTCTGTCAAGTACGAATATAGTATCAAGTGCTAATGCGAATACAAGATACAGGGCGATATATGCAGCACTAATACTGTATACAATGCGGACTTAAGACAGTGTGATGATCTAACAGATCGAAGTCTTATTGCAGGTTGTGAATCACCACTTATTCTGAAGATTGTCAGATCTGTATTCATTCATTTCTGTATATTGCCAAGTGTGAATTGGCAGACTGTTACCAGTTATTCCATCTAGCCAGGTGCTGTATATCGGTCTTGTGCTAGACCTCATTGTAATATGTAAAGTTGCCATTGTTACATCAAATATAAGAGAGATCTTTGTTGCTGGGTTTTTCTCCCTCAAGAGGAGGGTTTTCCCAGGGTATATGCTGTGTTACTCTGTCTGATTTTTGAATTATTTCTGTGCATTTACTTGATCATGAAAATCAACATGGGTAAATAGAGCTTTGGCCATAGAGGTCAAACCATCTATGAGCGTCCTTGTACTTGTCTTGAAGAGTGCTAAGATTGTCATTTGTTGAAACTTGAAGCTGTAAAAATCCCGAGTTCACACATGACTATGTTTTATAAATTTGGATAAAGCCTTGGCCATAGAGGTGTCACCATTTATGATTGTCCTTGTACTTGTCTCCAAGAGTGCTAAGATTGTGATTTGTTGAAGCTATAAAATTGTTAAACTTGCACATGACTGTTTTCTACATTTGGATATGGGACGAGTGTAGTGAATGTTGCCTTGTTGTCATGCCCCTGCAATTGTAATACTAAATCTTGGCTGACTAGTATAAAGAAATTAATTAAATTAATAAAATCAACTTAAATTACCCATAGGTGGTCGACCTTACTCATGATGTTTATATATATACATCATAAGACAAATCAGTGTATGAAAAGAATAGTACAGTGATCGAATGTGAAGAAATTTGAGATAAAAAAGAGACAATAATTACATTGACAAGGAGCGATTATATATTAGACAAAAGACATATTGATTTATTCATGGTATTAAGGGATCGATTGATATTAGAAAGAGCAGTGATTATTATCATTAAAAGGTACAGCGATTTATATGATAAAGGGCAGTGATTAGAATTAGTTTATATAAACAGCAATATTATGGGCCGACTTGAATGATAATATATGAACCAACTTTACCCTGACAAAGACAGCGATCAAGCTTATATTTAATGGTGGCAGTGATTAAATATATGTATAAGACAGCGATTAGATTTAAAGTGCATTAGCAACAAAAAATAGTTAAAGGCAGCGCTCAACCTGTGGAGGGATGTGTCCCTTATTAATGAAGAGCTACGGTGGAAAAGCCATGTCTTTTCCCCCCCATCGTGGGATATAAAAGGAGATCCATTTCAAAGAAGAGAATCACCGAATCATTCAGGAAGGAGAAATGAGTCTGCACTCAGATAGCATCAGCAGTTGATATAATCAGATTGGAATGCATTCGAATATATATATTTATTTGATAAGCAAGGAATATATTCTGAGTATTATAGCAGATCGAATGTATCAGATCTGAACTGGCCATTCAAGAAATCAATAAAGGGGTGAAGAAGTATTGGGTATGCAATTAAATATATATGCAATTAATATCAAATCTTGACAAGCATACAAATATATATACACATGAATAGATCAAATAGCAAGGCAATTGGAGGAGATCAGGAATAATTATCTGCACTCAGTAGACAAGGGCAGAAGACAGCAATTGTTAATATGTTTGCATCTTAGAATATAGCAGTCTTATAGTTTAGCAAGTATGGTGGCATGCACTATTATGATCATTGTGAATGATGATATGTTTTGTTTATTGATGAATCTGGATATATTTAGTGTTTGTAATTCTCATCAAGCAACCATAAGGAGGAGTGGGGGAAATACCAGTAGGGTGAATAGATACTAGATTTCTTTCTAAGTACGCCACTCCAAGTTGGCCACTTGGAGCCAAGGAGGTGAGTGTCTGCTCTTGGGCTTAGAAAGGGGAATCTACGGGCCTCCTATTGTAGCTTTTCCCCAATCTCTACATGGATTGGTTGTTGGGATGGATTCAAGAGTTTCAATCATAAGAGGGATGGATAAGGCAGCATGGATAGGGAAAGCAGATACAAGTTTATCCACTAAGTATGCCACCCCATGTTGGATGCTCGCTTGTTTGCCACTTGTTGCCAAGAGGGATGGTATATCTTCTCTTGGGCTTAGTATGGATAGCTTTGAGCAAACTTATCACGTTTCTCGTCCAAATCCTATTATTATTAAACTTCCACTATGCATTATGGATATTGTGTAGATTATACAGTTTTGAAATAGTTATATATTTTTAAATGGTTTAAATAGGTAAGACATTTATTATATATGTTTTGATCATATGAATTATATCTCCAATATTGTCTAACATGATTGCATGACCTAAACCAAGGTTTATATTGCTTCAAACATATAATTACATTAAATTTTTGATTCCAGGGAAAGATTTAGGGCAATCCCAAAAAGGGGACATTACATTTGTACCTATCACTAACTTCAATGTCTTTGTATGATACCCTTGTCTAGGCAAAGAAAGTATCTTACTATAATATTTGGGGGTCAAAGCAAATGCTACGAGATGCAAGTGTGTGGTCATCTTGTTCTACAATTCAATATTGATTACTTGTGATAAAACTCTTGATGGCAAGAGGCTGTAGGTAAATAGAGCCTTGGCCATAGAGGTACTACCATTTATTGAGCGATCTTGGACTTGTCTGAAAAAACACAAATATCATGATTGTTGAAGCTATAAAATTGACAAACTATAATATCCCGGATGGAATATTTTATATTGTGTTCCATGGGGATGCATCCCAAGTCTTCAAACGCCCATCCCCAACCCCAATTGCATTTTAGGTATACTTGGCAGGGGATGTTCCCTAACTATTCCCAAAAATCTTCAAATCTTCGAAATGTTTTGAAATGTGTTGCAAAAATAGGAAATGCTGTGGGGATGCCTAAGGTGGCCAAGGATGGCCAACGGTCCTTGACACGAAAGCAATATTTTATAATGTTTAAAAAAAAATTATTCATAACATTAAAAAAAGATTGTTAAGTATATCACAACAACATTATACCAACAACAATAAAATATATCATGACAGTAGTACAATAGAAATTAAATTAAATCATGACAGCAGTATAACAGTGATAAATATATCACAATTCAGATTAACAGCTAAAGATGTAAGTTATATAACAGTCAACACTAACAGCAATAACTTGGATTTTTGATTTCATTGTTCAAAAAAGTCTTAAAATTCAAAATTCTTGTTATGGTATTACAGTGGGTTATTATTGTTAGTTGCAAAATGGATTAAATATGCATTGGCCATAGTTTGGTACAGTGTGGTATTGTGTGAAGTGTAGACAAACAATTCTTTTTGAAATGTGGTTGGCATGCAGGCTTTTGCAAACATCAATTAACATCATTTTATTAGTGTCATGTTATATTGTTGCTGTCCATTAACTCGTGGAAATTTGGGTATCTCTCTCTATATATTTTTAGAAATTTCATATCTACACATACAATATAAAATTTCTATATATGTGTGTGTGTGTGTGTGTGTGTGTGTGTGTATCCTCTCATCGTCCGCAAAAAGTGGCTCTTGGAGTGCTGTCTCCAAAATGTGTCCCTTTGTGTCCCGCCATCCCCATCTTGGAAATGCCATGGAACATAGATTTTATATTATTTGATCTACATGCAATAATCAACATAAAATAACTGATTATATAGCTCGTTGGTGTTGAATGTATGTCTCTGAATTTCTAGTTCTGAAATAAATCTGCCACAGAGTTATTGAGAATCTCTTTGGAATATTTATTAGGTTTACCATGAGACCTTCAACTTGTTTAGACCCTTAATCATACAATGAACTGCAGACTTGAATTATAGCTTTCACAATTTGTAGTGCTAGGGAGAATATGAAACGTTTGGAAGTGCAAGTTTAGACCAATAATGAAGTCACTAGAATGATCAATACCCTAGTTGTGATAGTGATTTTAAAGGGATGCAATCATAATCCAAACTCAAATTTTTGTTATGACAACGGTACAAGAATTGCATGTAACATATGTATCCATTGTATATTTGAGGCCCAACTTACAGCGGTACCTTGGAAATAATGATGTAATTTATATAAGTGGAACCTAGTGACTAGTTGTATGAAACCCTGTTCATTGCTGCAATTTTGATGTAATGTATCAACAGAAATGTAATATGCAGCCCTGCTGTTCTTTTTAGTGAAAGGAAGCTAGGTGAGCGGAAACAACTTCCTACACTAATTTAAGTAGGGGAGAGTTACAAAAAAATTCTTCAAACACCTTATTCAGTTATAGAAATAGAAACACATATAGAGAAAGAAGGTAGAACAGCAAGAACACATAAAACAATGACACCAGATATACGTGGGGAAAACCCTTTCAGGTAAAAAACCACCCTCCAAAAGCACAGTACTACTATATTATTTGAAATAAAGATTTCAATGCAGCCCGAAGTACAAAGCTTCTTCAACAAGTGTTTCGAAACAAACACTTGTTCTAGAGTGAATCCAACAGCACTTTGTTACTTGCCAACAAACTATGCACTCTACAATGCAAGGCATACAATATATAGAGAGATACAAGCTAGAGGAAGCATCTAGAAGAGGATGGGCGTCAAAATCCACATGGCACAATATCCCATGCCATAGACATGCATTTGGACACTTGTACAATATTCCCTTACACCTCTTACAACCGTCATAACATGCAATATCCTCTCCTCAAGCTTGGGCGCCCAAAATATGCTCATAATAGCCTATGACAATGCCTTGCAATTGTCATAAAATCTGTCATAAATCTGCCATAAGATCTGTAATAACTGACCAAAATATTTGATTTTGTTACAGCTTGTCATAACCCAACTTGGGCTCCAACTTTCTCCATGCATAAAGATGCCTTATGACGCGTCATAGAATTTGTCATAAGTCAAAGATTCCAAAGTTTGGTGCCTATGTCCACTTGGGATGATGATGTGTCATCTAGTCACCTCTAACAGGGATGCCACCCAGCCGGTGGTTCCCAATTTATGACATGACAATATAGGCAATTAAATAATACAAATAAATACAATAATACATTAAATTAAACATGTTAGGACTCTTAAGGTTGAGACACCTTAATCCCAACATTTAGCTTAAAAATACTATGGTTTTTTTTGTGTTCTTTCAAACTAGACAGAAGATGTAAAAGGGGTTTGTGTTTTGATTGAAATGATTTGAATATAACATCAAATTACAATAATTGTTTGCAGCAAATATTAATTTTGAAAATACTGAAATTTCATGAAATACAATAGCAGGGAAATTCCAGATTTAAACATTGATCAGTATATATATATTTTTCCTTCAAAATAATAGCAACCTAGTCCGTAAAATATCACCACTTATCTAAATCAACACATGCAATAGCATGCAAGCACATGCAAGTACATGCAACTCACATGCAATAACATGCAAGCACATGCAAGTACATGCAACTCACATGCAATAACATGCAAGCACATGCAAGCAACATGCAAGTACATGCAACTCACATGCATAAATATTCTTACATAAAATTTTTAGAAATAATACCAAAGTGGCAAAAGAGTACTTGCATGCCCTAGGTGCCACCATGCAGCTGGAAATAAGTGTGAAATTTCAATGCCACCTCTAGAAATGAACCAAATCAGCATGCACAGCCAGCCACGAGACGTACGACCAACAAATGGCAAAGGTATGGTCAACAAAGAGAAGGGTTCTACAACCAAAACTCAATATTCTCTTTCAGATTTTCCCAGATAGCTTTAAAAATCTGCCAAGAATCTTCTAGGATGTGTCTTTCAACAGCGTAGTATATGTCACCTGTAAAGGGTTTTGTCCTCACTAACCAGAGAGAAGCAATCTCCTCCAAAGCCAAAGTAGTATCCAAACATAACATAACATAATCCCAAAAATGAGCTCCAAATGAAACTTATACTTATTTACCAAATTGGGCACCAACTTTTAGCGCTAATTCTCACGCCCAGAAAGAAGAAAGAATATTTTAATTTAATTTATCCATCCCTTATGTCTCCCTCAACTTGGGCGCCAATTTCTAGGAGTCCCCCTTTTTAAAACAACTTATGATCACGCATGGGCCTTTTTATAACTTTATAATTTTTAAATAACATAAGTTAAATATATCGAAATATATTATATTTAACTTTAATACATTATGTTATTTAAAATAAAGCATTGGACCATATAATATATCGAATATCGATTTCAAATGCTCCCACTGACAGATCTAAAAATAACTAGATTGACCACAGGCACTATTGGTGATCCCACTTGACTTACTAGAAATAGTAAGTACTGGAACTCGCCCAAATACTCTCCAAAAAAGGGGATTATGCACAAGAAAACCATTGGAACTCGTCTAAATGAGAAGATATTGCCAACATGGTGGATAAATTGCTTCTAGAGGTCCCTAATCCCTATTCATTAGCCTACGGGAACTCAACTGAATAGGCTAATGGTCCACCCTGCCAACAGGTTAGGAAGGGAACATTACAAGAAACTAGTGATCATAAGGAAACCATTATCATTTTCTAATGGCAATGATCTATATGGTGGATGGTACCTAGCCGTTAGCGCACTCGTTATATGTAGATCATGACCATAAAATTGATATATTTCTGCCCAAAAAGAATGCAAAATTATTCCAGCAGTCACAATTCCCCTTCAACACAAGTGTAATCTTAATATCAATTTGCGATTTCAAAAGTTTAAACCAATGGTGACCCTTGTGAGAAATCACTCCAAAGAATTACGGTTTTTGGTCCTCCAATTCTAGACTTGGAAGGTTTCTTTCCTCAAGTTAATTGAACTGAAGTTCAATGCCAACAAGGAGTAGAAATTAGAAAATATAATTGTTTATCAATATTCCTCCTTCTCCTTGCTTGGCATTTCTTAAATAGTGTTTCTCTCCAAAAGGCATAACTCTTCAAATGACCCTTAATTGATATTTGAGAAAAAATATTTAAAAATAAACTTCGATTACAAGAGACCTTATTTTGTATTTTAACTTTACTCAAGGTCCTCTTTATTATAGTTTTAATCCTATTTCCTTAGTCCAAAATAACCAAAACCCATGGAAAATGTATGATGAGTGTTTTGGGCTTCAACTTGGCATAATTTCGAAAAAAGAGACATTAATCAAACTCACCCAACTATATCTTTTTACATTTGGATATGGGAAGAGTTTGGCAAATGTTGCCTTGTATCTATCACTAACTTCAATGTCTCTATATGGTATTCTTTCATGGGCAAGAATATTTAAAAATAAACTTCGATTACAAGAGACCTTATTTTGTATTTTAACTTTACTCAAGGTCCTCTTTATTATAGTTTTAATCCTATTTCCTTAGTCCAAAATAACCAAAACCCATGGAAAATGTATGATGAGTGTTTTGGGCTTCAACTTGGCATAATTTCGAAAAAAGAGACATTAATCAAACTCACCCAACTATATCTTTTTACATTTGGATATGGGAAGAGTTTGGCAAATGTTGCCTTGTATCTATCACTAACTTCAATGTCTCTATATGGTATCACCTTCATGGGCAAGAAAGTATCTTGTGATGTAAATTTAGGGGTCAAAGCAAATGCTAGGAGATGCAAAGGCTTGGTCATCTTTATCCACAATTCAATAATGATTATTTACACCCGTTTGAAATATGTTTTGGGGTGGTTATTCTCTATAGATGTAGTCATCGAGATAGAAAAGAGTAACACACAACATAAAAGAGTGGGGAACAATAGAGGAAAGAGTAGAAATGTGTTAATGCTTGGGTTTTCATTTTTTTCTTGTTGCCAATTCTATGCCCAAAATGTGCAAGTTCTAATGTGGAATGCGGCAAGTTTTTTATATGACTCTTTTGAGGATTGACGAGTAATTGGTAGAGACTTGGCTTGTGATTCTAGGCAGATTGGTGTTTTGCGAATTTGCGAGTTATGGTGAGTTTACACTAGTTTTCCTACTATGCATATGAGCATACAAGCTCATATACTTGATATGGCACTAACTGAAACACAAATCAAAGACATTAGATTTCCATAGTCCATATCAATTAGAGTTTGTTGCTTCTAGATTAAATTGTGTATTAGTTTTTGGATCAACGTTTCAGATCACACTTCGTGATCCATCATCAGGATGCAAAAAGAGTTGGAGTCAAATACACAGTTTAATCCAAAAGCAGCAAACTCTCATTGAAACACAAATGTTAAACTCCGTATTTACTAAGTTGCTCAATCATCTTGACATGTCACCAAAAAAGTGATGCTTGGTCAAATTTAATAGGTCTATTCATCTCTCGATCCATTGAACTAGAACTAGTAGCCATTATAAACTATACTTTGTTGCAAGATGGTGTGTCCCTTGGTCTTCCTTGTGCAGTGCAACGCTTGGGTTCGTGACATGGTTTAACGACCTCCTGTGGATCTTGTATAAATCTGGCGGTTGCATCAGGCATTAATAGGTCGATCTTTTGGTGCAACGACAACCACCAATGTAACAATTGGTATCAGAGCCAAGGTCACAGGTTTGAACCCCTCACTTGCGCTGGGGGGTGGGGGATTGTTGCAAGATGGTGTGTCCCTTGGTCTTCCTTGTGCAGTGAGGCGCTTGGGTTCGTGACATGGTTTAATCGCCTCCTATGGATCTTGTATAAATCTGGCAGTTGTATTGGGTATTAATAGGTCGATCTTTTGGTGCAATGACAACCACCAATGTAACATACTTGTATCTACATGTTTACAATAAACAAATATCAAAATATTTTGAGAAAAATGTAAATCTAGGTTATTTTAATATAGAAAAATTGATTGGATTCTTTGGTTAGGCATTCCTTGTCTTGTTTGTTGCCCCTGATTAGGGCCTAAAAGAGAGTCTCCTCTCCTCCCTCTCTTGTTTTAGTGGACAAGGATGATAAGATTTCTTGGACTCTTGTTCATAGAAGGAAGAAGGACCTTGCAAAACATGTTTCTTAGTCACATGCTTAGGTCAAGGGCATGCGAATTGCTAGATCTTGTTATGAGGTGCTTAGTTTTTTATAATGTTGTTTGTCCTTGCAGCTTTGCTATAGTTGTGTTGTTTGTCTTGTTTTTTAGGCTCTGTAAAAGAGTTGTGGGCCCTTTCAAAAACCCTCTTTTACTTATTCAGAAACATAGAAAAATAAAAATAGCAATGTAATCCCATGTTATTGTTATGAACCCTTTTTGAAAATAGTGCTATAGAGAAGACCTCTAGTCTATTTCCATTTCCCATAGGCTAAAGGGCAAAGCAAGGGAAATAGATTTTAATGTTATTTTAAGTTGGGCTTGACAATTTTTAATTTAAGTTGCAATTTAAATAATATTATTAAAATAAAAAAGTGTTTTTAAAACACATTAAAATAAAAAGTATTTTTTAAATACTAAAAATAAAATAATATTATTAAATTTTTAATTTAAGGGAAATAGATTTTAATGTTATTTTAAGTTGGGCTTGACAATTTTTAATTTAAGTTGCAATTTAAATAATATTATTAAAATAAAAAAGTGTTTTTAAAACACATTAAAATAAAAAGTATTTTTTAAATACTAAAAATAAAATAAAAAACATTTTCAAATATTAAAAATAAAATAAAATAAAAAATATTTTTAAATACTAATTAGAAGGAAATTTAATCAAGGGCTTGTTGTGACCTTTTCACACATCGCCCCATTGCAAATGGGGACCCCCCCTTGTTTTTGCTTTTTGGGTTTTTGCCTTGGCGTCGCAACTGCTAATCACCAATCTTTTTACAATGAGGATATAGAGTTTTGAATAGTCATTCGAGCCAAGTTGAGAATCCAAGCCTGGAACAATGCATATAGATCGTCGAAGTACTCTGAAGGTCTGGAGGACGAAGATCGCCATTGCTTTCAGTCAATTCTAACACTTCCTATTTTTTAGGGATTTTAGTTTTTTTGCTTTTTCTATTTTTGGCATTTTTGGACCAATCTGAGACTTCCTATTTTTTAGGGGATTTTGTTATTTTTAGCAATTTCTATTTTTAGAAAGTGCCAAGGTCCCATAGGTCATCTTTAGAATAAAAAATTTAGGCCTCCAGAAGCAAAAATCTTGAAAATCAAGTAAAAATCACATGGCGAGATGACCCAGAAAAAGAATGTCAGGCCAACCTCTAAGTTCTCTTGGAAGAATGTCAAGCCAGCCTCCAAGTCCGACCCAGGCAAGATGTCAAAGACAAGATAAAGTCTGCCCACTTCTTGAGAGCTTGGCATGAACATTCATAAAGTCCGCTCTAGCTTGAAGAAGGAAGTGTTAGGACAAAGCTAAAGTCTGCCCAGCCAAGAGGGGGAAGAAAAACTTAAAATTTGGCTAAGTATGGACGCCTAGGAAAGAAAATTTCATGAAATTCGCTAAGTATTGGCCCCTTGGAGAATAATATTTCAAAATTTGGCTAAGTGTTCAAAGGAGTAATGTCAAGGAAGTCCGCCATGCCTTGGTCAAGATGGAGACAAAGTCCGCCATACCAAAAGGAAACATGGAAAGGAAATCTTGAAGTCCGCCCATGAGGAAAGATAGAATATGGCAAAAGCAATAGGAAGTCCACCTAGAACTTGTCCAAGACACTCCAAAGTCCGCCATAAGGAAAATGAGGAATGAATGAATGAATGAATGTTTTTAATCACGTCCACGAGGCCAAGCAGCCTATGGGACCCACAGATAGCCAGCGAAGAAACCTGAACCCCAGAAAACGCAAAAACCTATGTTTCTTTTTCTTTCTGCATCTTGGATTTTCTGCTGTGTATCTTGACCAGAAAATCTGCAAACCCTATTATCTTCTCTTCTTCAAACCCTATGAGGAATGGAAAGCATCAAGAGAAGTCCGCCCAACCTAAGGCAAGAACATCTTGAAGTCCGCCCAGCCTAACATGAAGATGGCTTAACATTCATGGAAGTTTGCCAAGAGTAAGTCAAGTCACCTAGAAAGTTCGGCATGCTAAAGGAGAACATGGCAAGCAAAGGATAAAGTCTGCCCACACCAAAGATGAATGGAAAAGAGGCTTCAAAGTCCGCCTTGGCCAAAAGAAAGATGTCCAAAGCAGCTCAAAATCCGACTTACCTCTAGCAAGGAATGTCCAAAGCCACATAAAGTCCGACCTTGGCATAAAGAGTGGATGGCGAGACCAAAGTGAAGTTCGCCCAAGGAGAAAAATTCAGAAAATTGACTAAGTGTTGGAAGAAAAAGAAGAGGAATAAAGAGGAAAGTGAAGAGGAAGTGAATAAAATCCTTGTCCAAGGATGGAATTTGTCCTACATAGCACAAGCCAAATTCAAAATTGAAGACAAATCCATAGGAAAAGTTCATCCAAAACCTTGGCTAAATGTCGAATGGTCCACATGGAGGTATTACAAATTGAAATTGAATAGCCAAAATTTGGCTAAGTATGGGAAATACTTCATAGGGAGAATTCCAATTTCCTCCATTATGGCAAAAGCACAAAGGAGTTCCTCTCCAAATTCAAGGCACTTGAAGGAATTTCAAAGCAATCCGTAAAGAAAGACTTAATAACTTCAAGTCTAAACATGCGCTCCAAGGCGAGACTTACAATATAGGTGAGAAGAAGAAATCAAAGTCTCAAAGCGAATCCAAGATCAACGCTAGGAAGAAACAAGCACCAAGGACAGAGTCATTGGCAAGGAAAATATTCTAAGGAAAGAACGTGGAAGAAAAACAAAGTGACCAAGGAAGACATCCAACACACTAAGGTGGCACCTCGTCATCTTCCAACCAATCAAATTGTTCCAAATCAACATGCAACAACTTTCTATTTTATTGTTGGTTTATATTTAGCAGAAGGACAAGTGTCCCCAAATGTAATTTTCTCATTGGTCGAGAGGTAGTTGGTTGTGACAAGCCCTAATTAGGGTTTTATTTCATAATCTCGACCATTGATTTGAAATCAATCTTGGCCATTGAATTGTAATCGGAGAGCCTATAAATTGAGTTCGCCCCTCATTTGTAAAGTGTGAAGTAAGTGTATGAGATTGTTGTGTATTGCTACTTCTGATAATAAAAGCTCTTATGCATGATTTGCTTTGAATCCCTTTTATTGTCAAGTGGTTTGCAAGGTTGCATATCTTCTTCAACATTAGATTAGAATTAAGATAGAATTTGATTTGAATGTTTGTTAAATAAATGAAAGATCTGATAGTATCGATTGGTGAAACTTAGCTCATATTTTCTTTGAATAGATGATTTTTATTCAACGCGTAAAGTTAGCTTGAGCTTATGATTGTGGATGCTTAACTTCAATCTGGATAAGTATTGTTCAAGACATGAAAACTATAATCACACCCCTTGAAGATTGCACCCACTTTGTGTAGTTGTTCTAGGGAGGCGAAGCAAAGCGTGGTTACCAGTTTCACCTAATCTTTATCGTCTCTTGAATTCTTAGGAGTAGATTAGAACTTCTAAACCCTTATCTCCTTTTTTGTTTGCTTGAAAGACCCAAGCAATAGAGCTTCATTGTCTATACCTTCATTGTGAATTAAACGAGCCTAGCATAAGTCCCTTTGTGTATTACCAGCATATCACAACGCCCATTGAGCTTATCCACATGTCAAGACTTGACAAAAAAAACCTTGGAATTGCTATATGATCTTCTCGCAATCTTAGCATATGCGGTGGTTTTTCAAGAGAGGATAGAGTGTCTTTGGACATTTTATTCTGTGTGCTCAGTGGATGATAAAACGTACACCAACAGAGCCCAAATTGGAAAAGTATAAAAAGAGGGCACCTAGCCTCATTTGGTATCTTGATTACATTTTAGCATTTTTCATTGTGAGCTTTGGCATTTGAGTTTTGGCATCAAAGGACAAAAATCCTTAGTTTGTTTGGGGTTTGAGAGGACGAAAACCCTCTTGGATTCCACATTTGAGATCAAGGATGAAAACTCTTGTTATCCATTTTGGTGATTCCAATCATGGACCGCTAATTTGTTGATTTGTTGAGAATTTGAAGACATTTTATAAGTTTGCAAGTTGCTGCTACAATGATTGGTTGAAGATTTCATCCTTTGGAGAGTTATATGTTGGTGTTACAATGTTGCTATAGTGTTGCCCATCATATTTGAGGGTTTTTACATTGGTTTTCAGGACTTTGGAGAATTATCATGCATCAAAAATAGTTGGATCTGAATTGTTTATGACATTTTCACTCAACCCTAGTTGAGCACTACCTTTGGAGGAGTAAAATCAGTAAATCCCAGCTCTAAGTATTGGTTTACATCATTACTTGCCATCGACAATCATCATTAGTGTTACGTCATATAAGGTGTTTTTGTTGAACACACTAGAATACTGAGAGGGGGGGGGAGGGTTGAATCAGTATATTTCAAATTTCAATCCCAATTAATAACTGCTGAAGCTAAGTTATACTATTTAAGCATTCATCTACTTAATCAAAACAGGAAAGAAGATAAACATCCACACAAGAACACAATTGACACCAAATTTACATGGAAAACCCCATAGGGGAAGCCACGGTGAGAAATGCTGCTTGGATCTACTGTCCAAATCTAGCCTCACAAATAAGCAACAGTTACAACTTTGATTTAGGGCTACAACCGAAGGAAGCTACAACTCCCCGATTACAGTTTTAGGGTCACTCCGAAGGAAGCTACAACTCCTTGATTGAAAATTAATAATTAGTGAAATATGATTGATTTTATGGCTTCAATCCACTGATAGTCATCAATTTTGCACATTAGATTTGAGGCGGATTTTATCACGCTCTGTCCATACACTTACATATCTTTGCACACTTCCATAAATCTCTTCTCATCTTTGACCTTCTAATATATCATCCACATGCTTTGCAAATACAAATTAAGTCGGCCATAAACAAGAAATTATGAAACTTGTAGCATGTTGGCTTTAGTCCGCCTCAACAAAAACATAACTTCACAAAATGACTTGAAACATTTGTGCGGTATCGGAAACAAGAAAAATCTTCATGCATTTCATACCTTAGACACTATGAGACATGTGGAGTGTCTACACAAGCTCATATAACTGAACTTCACAATCTTTTGTTGGCACAAGTATTCAAACACTGTTCTAATGAAGATTAAGCATTCGGAACCAACTGTATCAATCTGTCACTTTGAAAAGTTGAACTTGCAGAGCACCAAATCACTTGAAACTTCAATATAGCTTACATTAGACATCACAGAGTATGTCCTCAAAATTGCTTGGCCAAAACTACATGTTCGGAGGAATGCAAAGCATTTCAACAAGCCTTTTGAACCACTTTGCTCTGCCTTAACACAGTTCGGTACACTGTCCCTTCTAACTTTCTCTGCAGAAAGAATATTGAAATGAAAACTTGGATATAACACCTTCACATCTCCATAAACTTAACTTCTGAACCGCAGGACTAAATCTTGTTATGTTGAAGGATGCAGACCAAAATATTGTGTCACTGCCTTACAGTATATACTATGAACACCTTAGACAAAACTTCTGCAACTTGTCACTGAGTGCGATATACCAAACTGACAAAATAACATTGCAAGCATCCTGAAAACATATCAAGACATGTGTACCCACAACCACATCATACTAAGATATGAAATTGACTCTTAGTCTTCCACATTGCTGCAATGCTGACTTGCTCCATTAGATATCTCTGCACACTAACAATCTCTAGAACATATACAATCTTAAGCATACTTTTGAGTTTTGACATCAATGACAACCAAGCTTATCAAGCTGCAACAGTTTCAATCATCAGAATGTTATATCAGTCATATAAGGTGCTGTTCCAGCATTTTGGAAGGTTGCATCAGTCATATAAGGTGTTGTTTCAGCATTTTGTAAGGTTTCATCAATTATATAAGGTTCTGTACCAGTCATCAGAAGGTTATACCTGTCATATAAGGTTCTGCTCTAGCATTTTGGGAGGTAACATCAATCATATAAGGTGCTGTCCCATATCAAACATTAATAGTGCTGTATCTGGCTTTGAGAGTATTAGTAAATCATTTGGCGTGCCTTATCAGCGGGCATATTCCACAACATCCATCATTGTTCAATTGTGAGTTGATTTGGAAAAGTGGTAATTCTGAAAATTCATTTTTCAGCTTGCATATCGGCATTGTCATCATTTTCCATCTTGCAATCAAATATGATGAATGTTGTCACTGCTGTCATATTGATTTCTTAACAGATCTGAGTGTGGTTTAAAGTTATTTAAGGTTTTTTGTAAAGTTTCCAAACCAGCATTTGTATTACACGTTTTAATTGCTGTTCCAGTGGTGTGTGTTCTACAAAAAATAAAAGAAATGCAAAAAAAATCAGAAAACAACAAAAGTTATAAAAAGGAAACATTACAGTTATGCAAAAAAAATGAATAACAATTTATCGAACAACAATAAAATGTTCATAAAAAAAATGGAAAGCTTGAAAATAAATTTTAAAAAACTTATTGTAAATGATGGGTCTTCATGATACAAGGTTTAGGTAATTATTCCCTGTAGAACCTAACATGCCTTAGCAGTTCTTCAACACTCAAAAAAACAACATTGAGCAATGAAAAACAATGAGCTTTGGCAATTTGGAATGATAGGCATGAGCACAAAAATATACTGAGAGGGGGGGGGGGGTGAATCAGTATATCAACTAACTTTTTCCCTTTCAACTCTTATCAACTTCAAACTCTAATACAAATCAACTATGCAAGAATAACTCAATATGAACAAGTTGACACCAAGATTTTACGTGGAAACCCTTACGGGAGAAAACCACGGTACAAACAATGTATTATATAAATTTTTACAATGAATGTAGGCACCAACCTACTTGAATCACCAAATAAGTAGTTTAGTAGGCACCAACCTACAAAGAGCACCAACCCTTAATCCTGATTTAGTAGGCACCAACCTACAAGGAGCACCAACCCCTACTTGCCAAGCACCAACCTAGCAAAGATTATAATTTGAATGATAACGTTCCACCTTCAATTGTTGCTTCCTCAACAAGTGATGGACAATTCTGCTCAAACAATCTTCTTACAAATCTGATACATAAGTTTTGTCTTCAATACTTATTACTATATATAAAATCTGCTTTTATTCCACTTCAGTCTGCTTCACAAAATCTGCATGTATTCTTTACACATCTGAAATATATCTTCTTCTTAAATCTGTATATATCCCTTGTCAAATCTGCTCATACACTCTTCATAAATCTGCTGATGTGTATTTGAATATATCTTTAATACTCCACACACACATCTGATTCAAATTTAATCTTCCTTCACAAATCTGGTTGTTATCATGCACCAATATTTCTCACACATCTGATTATAAATATATGCTCGCTCTTGATCTATTCTAATAATTCTTCATACTATGTTTTTAAAATAAATCAGATTTATTCTTCATAATCTGCTTCTATGACTCCCCATGAGCATACTGTACTTCTAGATGATATATATTTTTTAACTCTCAGCACTTGTGTCTTTGTGATGTTACAATTATTTCACACAGCCACTCTCTACATTCTTCAGGTTATCTTTAATTTTCTCACATGCACTCTTCTATATGATGAACATTTTACGCCCAGCACTCTCCCCTTTTTATGAAAATGATATTCGATAAAAACCACTACACACTTTTTATCGTTCTCTCACACCACTCCATTTATATTTTTATCAAGAGCGGTGACCATTTGAAACACATCCTCTTTACAAAGAGAGGCAACCCTTCATTAATAAATGATATGTAGCGCTGTCTTAACTAAAATAATCTGAGTGCTGCCTTTTAATTATTAATCACTGTCCTTTTGAAATTTAATCGCTACTTTTAATAGTTTCCTTTGAATCACTTTAATTTCATGAATCGCATCCTTTGCTAGAAATAAATCGCGTCGGTTACTTTTAAACCTTTAAATATTATTAGTTTGCTTTATTGAAAAGATCGCAGCTTTTCCTTAGGTAATGAATAAGACAAATTTGTCTTATTTGACTTTTGTCTTATATGGTATTGTCTGTTCCTTCATTTGTCTCATTTACTTCCTTGAGACATCCGCTGTATTTTGTCATCTTTTTTCCTGTAGCTTTAATCACTGACTTTCTGACCTTTTATCTGGGCACCTTTTTTTGTCTTATATATCCCTTTTTGGTCTTATTCACTGTTTTGTTTTGTTTTCTCTTTTTGTCCTTTTTGTATCTTATAAATTGTCTTATTCAGCAACCTTCTGTATTATTCGATGAGCTTTATAACATAGAACATTGATCAGTGCCTTCATAACCTTTATTGTCTTCATATACCCTTGATCAAACATTTAACTGTGATCTGCAAATCATCTTTTATTGCCAATATGCTATGCATACATTAAAGGTCTCATACAGCAGCTAACAAACATTTGTGGATCTCTTTATTATATCTTCAACTTTGTTCTATGTGTAACTTCAGTGAACTTTATCTCATTGCTGATCAATGATAATGATGAAAACTCTTTCATCCTCTAAATCTGTTTGCATATTTGACATATATTATTTGAAATCTGTTTGCACACTTTGCTGGTGTATATGATGAATCTTCTACCTTCAGATTTTTGAATCGATTTATTCATATGCTGTTTGTTGCCTTCTTTAAATCTGTTTATCCTCATGGTGTCATTTATTCCATTGCATCCAAATGATTATATTGCTGCTTGTCATTGGTGACTTGATGGCCTTTAATAGTTAATGCTGTCCAAAATCAACTTGATGAGAACTTTGGGCTTCCATTGATATCATTGTTGCTCTAGTGTACTTCCCTCTTGATAAGAGACATGATATATTGAAGTCTTCATCGATTTATGTATTCGGCTTTAAATTACCATTGAATGTCTATGGTTAACCCATATGTTTCTCTACAAAGAAGTCAGCTTCACTCAACCAAGTATAAACTTCATTTTAATCATCCATGATATCAAACATAGATAATGCATCCCTTTCTTGACATCAATGACGCAATTCAAACAGTCTCTTATATGCCTTTGACATCAATGACAACTTTTCCAACAAGGCAGGAGTGTTTAGGTTCAATTAGTTAGGTTTTACTGTCTATTTTGAGTGTGTTTCACTTTAAAAACAATTCATTTTTGGGGGCAATTAGGCCATGACCAAGGTGTGCCTTAGTTTCTCCCTTGGCATGTTTCAAATGTACATGGGATGTTACCTAGGCATCCCCAGGATGAACCAGGGCTTGGACCCAGAGTGACATTATAGTTTATACCTACATGGCAAACCACAAGTGTAAATGGAATTCAATTATATCAGTTTAAAACAAGAAAAATGCAGCAAATTAAAAGATGCTAAAATAAACATAAAAGCATGGAAAAAAGTTGCAAATATTATTTTATGCCAAATACAGTGTGTAAAAAAAGAAACAAAGTCCAAACTTCAATTATAAGACATAAATAAGGATTCAATGTTGTCAGTTCTCATTAGGTATCAATTCTTTAGACTTAGAGTACATATTGTCATAGACTCGTTACTCATATACCAAACAAAATTGGAGAATACAAAATTCAAAATTGAAGTAGCCTCTAAGGCAACCATGACTAGATATGTGAAGCAAAAATCAGTGTCTTTGCATTTGCAGCCATTTGTTCCAAACAAGCATGGTCACAATCATCCATTTGGTCACAAGCTAAGATATCGGGTTCTTCAGTTTAGGCCCCCGTGCCCACTCCAAGAGTGCCTGTGGGAGTGCTGGGAGCATCCAAGGAGCGGCTCAGACACCCTGGGTTCCTTGTGGGTATGTGACAAGAAGAAAAAACTTACCTTTTTCAAAAAGCTTCTTTTATGATCTTCTTGGCAACTAATAGGCACTTGCACATGTGTAGGAATAACAGTGCAACCACTTTGTAACCTTTAATGACCAGTCTTCAACTCTCTTTGTGTAATGACAAGCAAGAATGAAAGTTCAGCAGAAATGAATGGTATTTGTCCTTTGCAATCAAAATGAGGTAAAATAATGTTTTAGATGGCAGTTTTAGGGTTAGGGATTTGTTTGTGTCTCATAGTTAAAGTCAAAGGTGAGAAATTATTAAAAGAAACAAAAAATAACCCATCAAAAAATAGGTAGGTCTGCCATGAGTTTATTTTGGGGCTGTTTGATTTGCTATGGGTTCATTTGGGACGAACCCACAGTATTTTACTGGCTCCCTACTAGAATCTATAGGCACATTGAACCAAACCATAGATCTAGTTTGAATTGGACTCAAATCTAGTTGCATAACCTAAAAAATTGGCAACACAAATTTTGAGGTATGGAAAATGAAACTCAAATGAATGCCATTTAGAGGGGCATGCTTGTACAAAAGGGTGCACTTTATCAAAGACAACAGTCAAAGAATAGAAGCTCATAGTGGCATAAAGGTGTGCGCTTGTTGGTTTGGGGTGCAATTGTAAAAGAAGTTGAATTTCAAACAAAATAGTCTACTAAATTGAGGCATGCACCAAAATATCATCAGACACTTGAGTACAAAGATTATCATTCATAGGTGTGTGCGAGAAGTCTAGGTGTGTGCTTGACAAAATGACGAATCTGCAAGGAGAAAGTGAAAAATAAAAGTCTATATAAAGGTGCATTGCTAGTGTATAGAGACACACCTAAGCATGAAAGATCAGATTCGATCACAAAAGTGTATGTAGAGGTGCACGCTTGAGAGACTGAAATGTCCCTATACAAGGAAAATCAATATCCATTAGAGGTGTGTGAGAGAGGGGTAGGTGGGCGATTCACAAAGGTAGATGTGTTTTTCAAAAAATTAATCAAATGCATATATAGGTGCATCTCTAAATTAGAGGTGCACACCTCAAAAAGATTGGTTTTCAAAACAAGTTAAAACCCATTGTTAGGTGTGCATCTAGGGGGTAGGAGCACATTTCATAAAGAAAAACTCAAATTTTAGTTCTAATGATTCAAAACCAATGTATAGGTCACTAGGGTGCAAGTGAGCACCTCACCAAGAGAATATTTAAATCTAATTATTAATTCTAAAGATTCAAAACCAATGTATAGGTCACTAGGGTGCAAGTGAGCACCTCACCAAGAGAATATTTAAATCTAATTATTCGGTGCACGTCTAGGGTGTAAGTGTGCACTTTACTAAAGTCAACTCACTTAAAATTTTGAAAACCATTTTGAAAACCACATTGTTAGGTGCACAACGAAAGGGCACATCTCAGTAAAGGGAAAAATAAATGTTAAAAAAAGCTTTTATTAGGAGTACGTGGTGTAGGTGCATGCCTTACCAAAGGGATTTTTCAAATTTCAAAAATAATGTTATCAAATGCACATCTAGTGATGAAGTGCAAACCTATACAAAGACAATCAAAAGTGCAAGTTCAAAGTTTGTTTTATAGTGTACTGGTGCATATGTAAAGCAAAAGTGTGTGCCTATCAAAGGGATTCAAAATATCAAAGTGGACTTTTTCAAAATTTTAGATGTTTGCAAAGGGTTAGCCATGATCAAAGGAAAAGTTGTAGTCATCAAAGCCATTGAGAGCTATATATCAAAAAACTAAATTTTTAGCTATCATTTTTTTCAAATAAAAGAGCATGTTTCAGGATTTGCTATTTTTAGTATGAGCTATTCATAACCCATGCTATTTCAGTTGTCTCTATTTTTAGTGTAAGGAGTCCATGTTATTTTTAGCATTTGTTATTAATAGTTGAGAGTTAGTTTTTTTATATCATCTATCTATAGATCTCTTGCCATGTGAGGGATGTGAGTAGTAAGTACTGGCTTGAAATAAATTCAATCTACAACTTAATTGGAGGTTGCATGGTTTTGGTTTTTAGTATTAGACAATAGGATTTTGTAATAAAAATTGCATTTCACTTAATTAGATATTCTTAGAGTAGTAGTAGTAGTTAGCTTTTTATTCATTTTCATGCAATAGCTTTGTAAACATTATAAATAAGTGTTATTTTGCACTTAGATTTCCTAGTGGTAGTTCTCAAGGCTACATATTGCTGAAATTGCTATTTAGTGTTATTGTTAATTAAGAATTCTATATTCATTCAATGGAATTTATTACACCCATCTTGCTTTTAAATTGCTATTGAAATGTTTTTTGTGTGTTGAGGGAGATTAAATTTTTTTTAATAGGTTTGCTATGTACCCTCTTTTCTAAGGCCGACCTAACACTATTTACTAAAAAGGTGTTTATATATATGTATAAGATTTTGAGATTAAATCTCAAAATCTTGGTGGTAAGAGTTTAGACCCATGCACCCTATCTGTAGTGCATACTTATAACTCTTTAGGATGCTAGGCAAAATGTCTGGAGATTTTGGAATGTTTGGGGGTTGTTTCCTAAGATTGAACTTACCACCTTAGCAACTATCTAAGCACAAGACTAGTTTCAACTTGAAGTGTTGATCGCCATTTGTCATGTCCCCAATTTGGGGCATGTTTCCACAGGTGGAGAATAAAAGCATTTTTAAATGCTAATATAAAATAATATCAAATAATAATAAGAAATATTAAATATTAAAGAATAAATAATTAATAATAAATAATAAATTTAAATTATTATAAAAATAATATTTAAATTTTAATTACTTCTGGCCAACCCTTATGGTTGGCGCTCAAAATAATCTTTTGTATTTTGGCCGACTTCTCCAGCGCTTAGTATTAATATGGGTTTGAGTGCATTGCAACATCATCACGAATTTGGACAATCTGTTCTGCCTATATTGCAAGGAACGTAGTTCACTGGCGTGGTATCCAAGGTGAGCGTACCTACACTCCTGGGGAATTCGTGTTAATCATTGAATCCGTCATCATTACAGGTTGCGTCCGTTTCAGATCAATGTAGTCGGTTGAGCTTTCAGAACCTGAACATTCTCGGCACCTTGAGAGTCTAGAAATCCATCACGCGAGCGATCCCCAGTGGCGGTAGGCGTTTACACTATCGGGAATTGCATTCTTTTGAAGGTCAATTGGATTCGAGCATAGCGACCACCTATTGGAGAGACTCCTGATTTGCTTGTGGCTATGTAGCCTCTGGCTCTCGCCACTCACCAATCAAAGCATTCCTCCACCACACGGCGAACAAAATACTGGTGGCACTGGTATCTTATATGTGTATTCTCCTTCACCTACGGTTGTTGCTATCTTTGAGTATTGGCGGATAATTGTTCAGGTGTGTGCTGTGTATATCTATGTTATAGTGAAGATTCCCCTTTCATGCGGAGAGTCATGCGCCATGCTAGATCATAGTTCTGATTTGTCACTTGGCTATTGTTTCTTATTTAGCGGGATTCGGTGATAACTGTGTACTGCGGTTGAGTGCCACTTGATGATTTCAAATAATAATATCAAATGATGATCTCTCAAGACTAGTGTTGTGTGCTTGTATTTTGGTCTTCATTGCGGTCAGAGATTAGTTGAGTTTGTTAGATTAATTATGGTTTTATGCCTTCATTCTGAGACATTAGCACGAATTTGTATCTAATTGGGAACTCATTATAATCTGGAACTATCTGTGCACCGTGAATTGCTGTGTGAACAAATCGGGTGTCTTACAGTGGTATCAGATCCTTCATCTTGCTAGCTTGTGGATCCATGGGTAATATGAAGATGGAGGAGCAAATCAAATCTTTCATAGAGAAGTAGGATCAAATAAACCGGATGCTGATACAAATGATGCAGATTCTCACAACTACAATAACCAGCCACAAATCAGGACCACAGAAAAAGGATATAGATCTTGAGGCTGAGGCGTCTGAAAAGTTGAACAGATATCAAAGCCTATTAGAGGATGCAAAGGCTTGCATCCCCCTTGATGCGTATGTGAGAACACACGAGTCCCACTACCCCTACAAAAAGGGTCTTTATGACTACATGAGGCGAAAAATGAAAGAAGAAGAAGATTCAAAAACTGACAAGGACGAGATTAAAGAGCTGGAATTGAAAGAATCAATCTTGAAACAAGATGACCCCCTTGAGGATGCTGAAATGGAGTTTCAAGCTGACCACCAAGAAGACATCTCAATGGCAATGGGTTGTATTGTTCGGGTTGCATCAAACCAAGCCCGAGAACTGCAAGGGAACCCAGTGGTTATGCATGTTGATTACATGAACAATGGCCAAAGAACCTTTACACTCCTTTGTTCCAAGCATGATTAGATCATTGAGGGAGTTTTGATGAGAGATGTTTATCTCACCTCAAGATTACATAGCAATTTTTGTCAACAAAGCATGTTGAAAGGAAATGTCGACATAAGAGCAGGTGAGATGCTTCAGGACATGCTGCAGAAGAACAAGGGTGCCCAACAGAACAAAGGAGCAGTCACTTTCAGATCAATCTGGGATCCAGGGATTCAAGTGCGAATTGCTTGAGGGCAAGCAATTTTCGGGACAGTAGGACTGTCATATCCCCAATTTGGGGCATGTTTCCACATGCGGAGAATAAAAGCATTTTTAAATGCTAATATCAAATAATATCAAATAATAATAAGAAATATTAAATATTAAAGAATAAATAATAAATTTAAATTATTATAAAAATAACATTTAAATTTTAATTACTTTTGGCCAACCCTTATGGTTGGTGCTCAAAATAATCTTTTGTATTTTGGCCGACTTCTCCAGCGCTTAGTATTAATATGGGTTTGAGTGCATTGCAACATCATCACGAATTTGGACAATCTGTTCTGCCTATATCGCAGGGAACGTAGTTCACTAGTGTGGCATCCAGGGTGAGTGTAGCTACACTCTTGAGGGATTCGTGTTAATCATTGAATCCGTCATCATTGCAGGTTGCCTCTGTTTCAGATCAGTGGAGTCGGTTGAGCTTTCAGAACCTGAACATTCTTGACACCTTGAGAGTCTAGAAATCCATCACGCAAGCGATCCCTAGTGGCGGTAGGCATTTACACTATCGGGAATTGCATTCTTTCGAAGGTCAATTAGAACAGAGGAGCAGTCACTTTCAGATCAATCTGGGATCCAAGGATTCAAGTGCGAATTGCTTGAGGGCAAGCAATTTTCGGGACGGTAGGACTGTCATGTCCCCAATTTGGGGCATGTTTCCACAGGCCGAGAATAAAAACATTTTTAAATGCTAATATAAAATAATATCAAATAATAATAAGAAATATTAAATATTAAAGAATAAATAATAAATTTAAATTATTATAAAAATAACATTTAAATTTTAATTACTTTTGGCCGACCCTTATGGTTGGTGCTCAAAATAATCTTTTATATTTTGGCCGACTTCTCCAGCGCTTAGTATTAATATGGGTTTGAGTGCATTGCAACATCATCACGAATTTGGACAATCTGTTCTGCCTATAGGTGAGTGAAGCTACACCCCTGAGGGATTCGTGTTAATCATTGAATCCGTCATCATTGTAGGTTGCCTCTGTTTCAGATCAGTGGAGTCGGTTGAGCTTTCAGAACTTGAACATTCTCGACACCTTGAGAGTCTAGAAATCCATCACGCAAGCGATCCCTAGTGGCGGCAGGCATTTACACTATTGGGAATTGCATTCTTTCGAAGGTCAATTAGATCCGTGCATAGCGACCACCTATTAGAGAGACTCCCGATTTGCTTGTGGCTGTGTAGCCTCTGGCTCTTGCCACTCACCAATCGAAGCATTCCTCCACCACATGGCGAACAGAATACTGGCAGCATTGGTATCTCATACGCATATTCCCCTTCACCCGCGGCTGTTGCTATCTCCGATTATTGGCGGATAATTGTTCAGGTGTGTGCTGTGTATATCTATGTTATAGCGAAGATTCCCCTTTCATGCGGAGAGTCATGCACCATGCTAGATCACAGTTCTGATTTGTCACTTGGCTATTGTTTCTTATTTAGCGGGATTCGGTGATAACTGTGTGTACTGTGGCTGAGTGCCACTTGATGATTTCAAATAATATTATCGAATGATGATCTCTCAAGACTAGTGTTGTGTGCTTGTATTTTGGTCTTCATTGCGGTCTGAGATTAGTTGAGTCTGTTAGATTAATTACGGTGTTATGCCTTCATTCTGAGACATTCTCATGAATTTGTATCTAATTGGGAACTCATTATAATCTGGAACTATCTGTGCACTGTGAATTGCTATGTGAACAGATCGGGTGTCTTACACTGTTCTTTGAGTTTGGAAAGGAACCATAGATTGCTTTAGGCCATAGGTCAGCTATTTTCTATTTGTCATTCTGGAGGTATCTTCCACCTATTACAGCTAAGGGTGCAGAGTTGCAAACTGTCTGCTAACTTGGGGTACCATGGTATATAGATCTACAAGTTTTTTTTGGCGATTTATGACTACAAGGTGTCACCTTTCTAGACTTCAATGACAAACCTGCAACCATTAAGTGCATACAATAACACAATCACCATTGCACACTCGCTTGGAACTGCCTAGTCTTTCAATGCCTTTATGCAAATCTCAACCAAGGCAACACAAAGGAAGGGCTCATTCAAGTTCAATACATGTGGGATGATACATAGTTGGTGTTAACAATTGGTGATCAACCAATTAAGGTGTAACTGGTGTGAGTCCAATTGGACCTTGAAAGAGCTTTATAATTTTACAGTTTCCCTAGTTGGAACATTGGACTCTAAGTCATTGAGATGTTGCAACATCCTAAACCCCTCAGATCTGAACAGTTTATTCAATGATACAATATATATACATACAGTCCTTTTCTAGTTGTTTTCAAATACTATAGTTTCCTGTGGTTATATTTTCATTTACTTGCAATGATCGATTAATGTGCAAATCAGTGAATAATCAACGATTAAGGGTAGGGACAGTACGAGGTTGGAAGCTTTGCTTTGTAGGTTTGCTCAAAGTTAAAGATTTTGGCTTTGTATTGATCTCATGATTTAATTTACCAAAGCATTTGTTTCTTTGTATTTAAGTTTGTGCAATCTCTATGTGCATTTGCATTTTTCAGTCTCTGCTTTTAGTTGAACAATGTAAACTTGTAGTTGTAAAGCTTTTTTTCAATAAAAAAATATCAAAAACCTTTTGCTTAGTGTTGAAATGTGTATTGGCTTTTTGCCCTAGGTTAATTAAATAAGAACACATTTACTTTTATTCAGCATAAGCATGAAACATCTCAGAAAATATTGTAAAGATTGCAAATAGCAAGTATATATGGTGCAAATTAGGTTAGTTTTTACTTATAGGATGCTTTCTCTTCTAATTCAAAGAGCGATTCTATTGACATTTTCCTTTGTTTTGTGTTGCATTGAAAGACAAATTAAAATACTAACATTCATCACACCAACAAAGGGAACATTACCAAACTTCTCATTTTATTCAAAACATGGTAAAATTTCATGCACAAGTGCAAGCAGCTCTTTTGACTTCATTGGCTAAGAATAAGAAGATCTATGATAAGCATCACATTCCTTCCAACTTCTAGGTTGGGGATAGAGAGTTTTATATGGATAAACAAAGATTCAAGGGTCAATACAATCATAAGCTCATACCCATTCAATATGGACCTTATAACATTACTTAACTGATAGAAGATTATGCTTTCAAACTTGAACTCCTATTAGAGCTATGAGCCACCTCACTTGGAAGAAGTTCCACCCTCTCATCCCAAGCATAATATTCTAGATTTTCAGTTTTGTTTTGATGTTGACACTATTCTTGACATTTAGACATGCACTGCTGGGAGATGAACTACCACTACATGGTTGGTTGTAAGGCTACACTGCCAATTTAAGCAAAGCAGGTCTCCCCGTCATCTTTTGAGAGACTTTTCCCCCATTTTAATGAAAAATGTGGGGAGACTTTCTTTTAAACAGGGAGGAATTGATAAGACTTAGTATCTGGCACTATCTGCATTTGAAATAATATTTGATTATTTAGTATAGTAGTATATTATAATGTTTATTTGTTTTGTACTTTTCTTATTTTGGAAGCTTCCATATCCTATTCTGCTATGTAACTGTAACCAAATCTCAATCAGACTAGGAGCCTAAAAACTAAGGAAATTCTAAGTGTAAGAATTCTACTTAAAATTCTAAGTCAGATTTATTTTCACTAATGCTGAATGTGCTGATTGCAGAACATTAATAATTTCGATGTTTGCATATCAATGATGGAACAATGTTAAATACCTTTGGAGACCCGCCTCTAAGAGATGCGTCTCATGAGAGGACGTGTCTCCACAAGTGGAGACACGTCCGCTCATGGGACGTGTCCCTTTGGGCGCGCGGGTCTCAAAGACAACCGACTAACACTCGGTTTAACAAACTTAATACATATGCCCTCACATACATGGCGGATATATATTATATGAGTTCCGATTTTATTCAATGCAGAATTTGATCATCATTTTATTATTTCGAATTTATGCATGCTTATAAATTCGTTTTACTTATTTTCCAGAAATATGTTTAAGGATTAAATTCGATCACATATAAATGATGATGATGCTATTTAGCAATCATCATTTATATTTGACCGAAGCTATATCCCATTAACATGCTAGACACCCTTTTTCGTAAATCTTCCTCCTTTTAGAAGTATATTTGTATTCCTTTATAAGACTAGATATGAAAAAGATTTGATATTGCTTTTGTTAAAGAAATCTCTCGTGTGATTTATTCTTGTGTGCTCATATCATTAGTGTTGGATGTTCTTGATCAATTTATATTATTTGTTTCTCCTATTTGACTATGATGACATTGTGGTTTACAGAGTTTATTTGCTCTACTTTTTTCAAAAATACTCCTTCATGTTTGAGATCAAAACTTAACTCTGGTCTGTTTATGGCAGCGGATCCCACCAGCATTTGTTCAGCGTTTCCTATACCAGGGTCTTCAAAATGCTTTTCTTGAAGGGCCGAGTGGTCAAATTTGGATTGTGACAGTCTGCTGCACAAGCACAGGAATGACTTTTGAAAAAGGCTGGGAAACTTTTGTATCTGACCATTCGTTGGATCTTGGAGACTTTCTTGTTTTTAAATATGTTGGCGATTCATATTTCACAGTTCAAATATTTGGGAGAAGTGGTTGTGAAAAATGGGATGCATTCACTGTCAGAAAATATGAACCATGCTCCACGAATGGTGGAAAAAAAGTGCCGCAGAAGAGTAGAGAAGGAAGTGCAGGAATTTCTCAGGGCTTGGGAGATAAGACTTGCATTGTTCATCAAAATATGAAGGATGGAGATTGTCAAGTTTGTGAATCACCTACAAGGGCCACTTTTATCAGGAGCAGCACTGCACAGATTGACAATTCAAGGAAAAGGAAGCGATGTCCCAAGTCAAAAGATTCAGTTAGCCTTGAGGAAGATATAATTGAACTGGAAACAACTGGCCCTGTAGGTCAAGTACAGAAAGCTGGAATTTCTTTAGGTGCTGATGGAGAATCAGTTATTGAGGCCTTGACAAATAATTTGAAGAAATATGTGGCTGGAGCATGTGCTTGTCAATCTCATGTTCCAAATCAGGACACACCCTTCTTTGGTGGTAAGTACAATTTTTTTTAAAATTATTTCAACAGTGTAGCTGTACTATGAAACATATATTTTTTAAGATTTAAAATTTGCATATACAAAAAGAATTAATTGTTTAAGTTCTAGTTAGACCATCAAATTACATCATTTGTTTTGAGCTTTATATAATGTGAAGAAACCTCAAGTTGTGTAGAACTACGTTATATTCCCTATGTTAGATAGGGATATATATACTTGTGTAGCAGTTCTTTCTGTAAAAATAATGCACTTATAAAATTAAAGCTGCCATTTATAACTTCTGCTCAAATGTATTCCTTTGTCAGCTCTTCCCATTAAAATCTCTTTACTTGGGAAAGGCCTATAGAAGGCAGTTTTTTGTTCTATATGATGTTTGTATGTTTTGATTTATAGATCCATGGCCTCGTGATTGAACATTTTCATTATCCTTGTTAGATAGTTTTAGGGATTCTCAATGGTAGCTAAGATATACTTGCAAAGAGGTTTATCTCAATAGTTTTAGTTTCCAAACCTCTTTGCAAGTGTTGTAGCTACCATGTAAACATTTTCAGTGTCAACTAGCTTGTTAGATCCCACCTAAATCCAGTATTTTCTCAAGCAAAAGAAAGCAGGAGTTTATGAGCTTCTAACTCTGCAATTCTGTGGCACTACATGTAACAATACAAACATGGCTGCTGCTGTTCAACCAGTCAAGAAAACAACGATCACACCGCTGAAACTCCAAACACCAAAGGATGGAGGGAAAAAGTATGTCAGTTCACATTACATCTCTTGTAGGCGTGAAGTAACACAAGAAGAAAGGGAAAAGGCTCTTACGGCTGCACGATCATTTCAGTCAGACAAACCATTTAATTTGATAGTCATGAAGCAATCACAAGTATATCAAGGATTTTGGCTTGTAAGTTATCTGTCAATTATTAGTTTGCTTGTTTCTCATCTAACATGCTAAACGGCACACATTAACATACATATGTGAATGGGTTTAGTGATCAATAGTTGATACAGAACTAGTAGTTTATTCACATTTTTAGTTTGTTTTCTTGAGATTTTGCTTGAAATAAATTTTATAAAAGCTCTCAATAGATTTCTAGTTTGTCATAATTTAAAACTAGCGAATTGCGACTATTTTAGGCCTAGGTCATCGATTTGGGCTGGTTAGTACAGCATTTTTTCCGTTGGGTTTGTTATGATTGAGTTGGGCATATATATATATATATATATATATACAAACATACAAATAGTTCAAAACACAATTGATAGTGATAAAGATAATTGATAATTGTATGTCAAACGTTAAATTAATACAAAGTGAAAATCAATAATCTTCATCGAAAGCATTCTTTGCATTCTAATTTGTCACTTTTGTGATAACACAAAATGGAATGTTGTGTGAAGAAATGTTCTCTTCAAATTATCATGAGAGGTTCCTTAATTTAAACTACTCCCAAAACCTAAAACAAATAAACTAGATTGCTGGTTATGTGCACTATAAAAATATTTTTTGGAGCTTTTGCATGTAAACAAAATGCTTGAAAAAAATCTAGACCTATCTTTTTGATCTTGAAGGTAATAGTAGAAGACTAAAAGTACCTATCTCACAGTGAGTTTTTGTTATGTAATTGAATAAAATATGAACTAGAAACAAAATACTATTCAATGGTGAAAGCTGAGACCAATGAATAAGCATTTGCAATAGGATTTGATTTGACAAAACATTCCACAAATTAGCATGAAACTTGATGCGAGATCAAGGACAACATTCCTTAAAAGCATATAAAGCTATTGATTAGGAATAGAGGACAAGTGCTAGGCAAAGTTGAACACAATCAAATTATTTTCTTGAATCTTAGTACAATAAAGTATAAACTATCTTCAAAGCTGAATGGGAATTCTTGAAACAGAAACCTAACATAAAATCTCATTCATTCTATATGCAGAAGAAACTTATTTATAAGCTCTCTAAGAGAAGCTTCTAGGGAAAAATAATAATGAAAGAATGTTTGAAAGTTGCTTTTAAATCAATCCTATATCTTTTTGAAAAGAGGCAATAGACACTTAAAATATCTTGAAATAGGCTTTCCTTTGCTTTAAGGTTTGTTGTCTTTCTTCAATCTGAGCATCCAAATCAATGAATGATTGAGATGTGTTGTTTAATTGTTTTAAAATCTGCCTTTCCCCTTGATCAAGTTGCTTATGTCAAAGACTATTTAAGTCCTTCAACTTCGGTGTTGATGTTTCCTTTAAGTGACTTAAGTCACTTAGTTGCACTTCTTAGCCATCATTGCCAACTTGATCACAATTTTTCTAATTTCCCAAACTGTATTTTTAAATATTGTATGATTTCACTATGATAAAATGTATACAACCTTAACATTTTTTGAACACCGAGATTCTGATGTTGGCAGGGTGAGAACATATGATGGAAGGATATGATTAATATTAAATTAATGTGCTTGTTGGCATCAAACTGCACAACTTACAATGCATGTAAACAAAGATACAATGCTGGTTCTCACGGTGAGCCTTAATGAAAACAAAATTTGTAATAAATCTAGTAGAGAATTGCATAGATTGATATTACAAAACAATACAAAATTATTATTGATTAAATATCACAATCTTTGAGTATATAACTATTGAAAATCACCTCTGAATTATATAAAATAACTAGCATAGAAAGATTCAAATATAATCCCAATGAACAGATGATTGTTGCTATCATAAAATCTCTATATGGCTGTTGCAAAACAACATATATTAATTTTCTAGAATTTCCTAATTTCAATTATACAGCAACAAACTTAAGTTTGGCCATATCGCCACTCAAGTTAACAACAAATACGAACACCATAATATGAAGTGATCCACCCTTTTGGAAGGGTAACATTCCACCGAGGAATATATCATAATCTTGATGCAGTCGTGATTAGGGGGCCTTATCAAGTGACCCATTCGTGCAGCCTAAACACACTATGACACACAAAATTCAACAACATAAATTGATGCAATCGTGATTAGGGGGCCTTATCAGGTGACCCAATCACACAGCCTAAACACACTATGACACAAAATTCAACATACTTTATTTCATAGTAGAAGCTCTGTAAACCCTGTTGTAATGAAATTCTGATATGAAATAAACTATAAAGTATGTTGTTGAATTTTGTGTGTCATAATGCGTTTAGGCTGTGTGATTGGG
>VDFB02260000.1:0-58634 GCA_007258455.2 Sequoia sempervirens
CTCCACTACCTCAGATGGCATAACCAAAGAATCCACAATGTCACCCCTCTCCCAAGTGATAATCCCCCTCTTTCTCTTTGGAGGTGCTTGGATCACTCCTGCATTAACACTCAAGCAAACAATGGTAGTTAGCCTGAAAAATATTACAGCATGTCCACATCATTGCATTCACATTTTCATTTTCTTGAAAGTAAATAGATTCATTTTATAACATTTTATCATTTCATAGCATCAAGTAGCCATCATCATTCCATTTAAATGCAACAACATAACATTGTACAAATCCATCATAATATATCACTTTCAAGGTTCCATAGAATCATGATTCATCACATTAATTACCATAAAGTGAAAAGTAATTTTAGAAATCAAGGGTGGGATGTAACAACCTTTGTGCGTCAGCTTTGTGTCAGACCTTGTGTCTTCCTTGTTCCCACCATTTTATAGTGTGACTTGTCCAAACACTAGCATGCCATGCTAATGTCCACGCGCCATGCTAGCATCTCGTGACATTTTGACGTTCAAGTGGTTGTTTATGAGCCTTTTGCCACTTGTCAATTGCTTTCGTCATTGGTAATGTCTCAAGACGCTTTGTAATGGCTCAAGAACCTTCTTTTCCCTCTTCTTTTATCTTTTAAATCTATCCTTTCAATTCTATTGATCTCGCTTGTCTTCTCTCTTGAATTCTCTCCTCCTCTCTTGGACATTGTCTTGTCTTTCTCTCTTTCTCTTAAGCTTGCACAACTCTCTTGCTTGCTACAACATTCTCAGTTCTCTCAACACTCTCAACTACTCTCCTGGCTCTCACAACTCTCTCTGGCTTCCTCAAGCCTTGCAAGTGATATCTACTTATTGTCTTTTGTCTTTGAGCATCTTGGGATTCCTCACATCTCTTGTCTATGCACTGTCTATCTTGTCTATTTATCTATTTGACTATCTATTATTTTCTTTATCTATCTATATGGTTTTCCATAGAGGTGGAAACATCGAAATAAGGGTTTGACTAAAAGCAATCCCCTAAACAACCCCAACATTTTCTCTTTGTCCTATTTGTATAGGTATTAGAGATATTACTTTGTTTGAGGCTTCATTGCTTGGTCTATTGTGAGCACTTTCTTTCTCTCCTTTCATTTTTATCATATTTACATTCTTTAATTTATCTCATTTAGTATACATTGTTTTAGTTTTGTTATTCTCTATTATCTTTGTACTTTAAGAATTCCTAGAAGACATAATTGTTAGTAGGAACTTCAATGCTATTTTTTTGTGATATTCTCATTTTTCAGTCCATATGAGACGTCAACACGCCTCTAGGATGCCAACACATTGCGCTATTGTCTGTGTTCCACACTGTCATCCTTGGCTGAAATCTCTTCAGTCTATCTAGAGAACCTTCATGTCCTACTCTTTCTATTTTTGGAACTCTCATTGTTCTATCCTATAACTTGAGCATCATTCCTTGAGGTAGTTGAGGACCATTTTCTCCTTGAAGACTCTTTCTTGTCTCAAGACTCGAGGGTAGAAAATATCCTCCTCTACATTTTGGTGAACCTGATATGAATGCTCCTTCCCCCCCCCAAAAAAAGGACAAATCCAAGATTTATCCTTCCAAATAAAAATTTGGGGCACTGCCCCAAACCCCATTCCATGTCGTCAAAGTAGAAATAATACGTTGGCTTTCCATCAAATTGTTTATGCATTATTTTTGTATATATTTAGCTTATTATTTTTAAAATGCATTTTCTATATTCTTTTATTAATTCAATTTCTATTTTGTTCAAAGCGTTAATGATGTTTTGTTCCATGCATGTGATGGTGATTTGGATTTACCTATGTCACTCAGTATCTTTGATCCTTCTCATGAAATTCCTCTTGTTTTAGAGGATATTTTATTGCAAGAAGATGAAATCATTGATACTTTTCTTAATTTTACTCTACTTTCTCTTCATTCCAATGCACTCTCTTCTAGAGATGATGCATTAGTGAATGTTGAATCTCCCCTCACATCAAATCCTCCAAGGATAGATTTTGAGCATATTTCTTCAAATAATTATCCCATTAGTCATTGATGTATTTGTAAATATTGTCGCAGTCTCTACCGCCCCTCAAAGGCCTAAGAGATCAATCATTTATGTGACTCCAACTAGTCCTTCTCCTAAAAAGGTTTTGTTCTATTCATAATGTTCCATTTAAATCTTCCTCTTATAGAGTAGCAATCCATACTTATAATACTAGAGGGAATAAACAAAATATTGATCAACCTACTTCTTTATCGCCTTCTCAACCAATCCTTCCTCAAACACCTAGACCTACAACTAAGGAACTGAGCGAGTATGATCTTGTTGAGAAACTTCATGTTACTTCTGCCAAGATCTCACTTTGGGAATTGCTTTAGACTACTTGAATTTACCAAGGCATGCCTCAGGAAGCCTTACAAACGATTATCTTTCCTTCTTCTGCCAGAGCAAAAAATATTAATGTATCAAGATATATCATATTCGTGTGGATTCACCAAATATTAATTCTATTCACATGATCTCCCACCTCCAGAAGTATAGAAGCAGGTGGATCCCTTAATGATAATAATTAACATTAACAATATTGACATTAGATGTACTTTCATTGATATCGGTTCAATGCTCAATGTATGTAGT
Source organism: Sequoia sempervirens (assembly GCA_007258455.2). Classification (NCBI taxonomy): domain Eukaryota; kingdom Viridiplantae; phylum Streptophyta; class Pinopsida; order Cupressales; family Cupressaceae; genus Sequoia; species Sequoia sempervirens. Next base: position 2,655 of record VDFB02260000.1, read on the forward strand.
ATTGATCTTTTTCCTAAAATTAAAATTGATTCAACTTCTCTTGTTACTTCTTTGTATATTCGTGGATTTAATAATACCGGTTGACAAGCCCTAAGCATGGTAATATTGCCTTTAAGGTTGGAACCAATTACTATGCCTACCATTGTATATGTTATGTCAAGAAAATTACCACATAATCTACTTCTTGGTAGACCGTGGATTCATGCTATGGATGTAGTCATGTGTACCTTGCATATATCCATCAAATTCATTCATAATACTCAAGTAGTCACAATCAGGATTGATCTTGATGTCATACACTTATGTGAGATGTAAATTATTGGTCAAGATTCATTTGCACCTACTCTTAAAAATCTTGTCCCTTCAGTATCTTCCAATGCATTGACATCTACTCTAGTAGTACTCATCATAAAGGATACTCTTGAGAGCAATGCCCCTAAAGAAGATCCTCTTGAAGCAAGAAATCTTGAGTCTACTCCTATCTCTTGTCAAGAAAATGCACATGTCTCGATGATTATTGGGGTTCTTTAGACTTTACATCATCCTTCATTAGGGGATTTAAAGTTGATCAAATCCACTTAGACATCCCGAAAATATCATTCACACCTACTATCGAAGATGATTTCTCTTTTTCCTCATAGTATAATGCAAGCAATAATTGTAACATGTCCTTAATGTTGATCCTCCAACTTCTGAAGAGTTGCAATCACGTTATGGATTCAGATTTAATATGCTTTCTAATTAGCATGGGTACAAAGGAAATGGTCTTGGCGTATGGAATAAGGAGTTAAGGTCCCTTTGGAACCAACACCTTAGTCTTTTACAATGGATTTAGGTTAAAATCCTTCTCACTCATCTTCATTCACTCCTCTATTGTCTATTGTCTTCAAGTCTTCTTATGAGCAATCCAAATCTTCTTCACAAGAGAAATGGTTGCTTCTTGCTCCTCATTTTTTATCTTCAGCAAGAGCATATTTTTTTGAGGCTTCTCAAATCCCACTTAATTACTCTTCCTCCTCCTACACATAAGTAATTCCATAAGCATGATAAAGCAAAACATTCTTTTTGTGCATATCATCAAGTGCTTGGCCATTCCACCAGTGAATGTCGAGCCTTGAAGGAAAAAATGCAACTTCTTGATTTTGATGCCATCACTCTTCCATCTATTGATAATCCTATATTTTCTCTGCATGACAAGTGATATTGAGGTCTACCTCTATCCTATCCATTCTAAGTGTCTTCTCATGAGGTTCTTACACCCTTATATTATGTCATTGCACACTATGTAGCATTCATAGCTTTTCCTTCTCACTGCCATTCATGGTCGTACATTATTGTGTGCAACCATACTTTCTCTATGGTAGCAACACAATAGTATCTAGTATGGTTATCCTCTCCTATACCCTGGGGGATGAGGTGACTTGTTTTGGAGGTGTGTGTCCTTCTTGAAGACCCCCTCTCATATCTATATATTTTTCTTCTCCTTAGAATGACATGTGATCCTCTGTGTAGCACACATCATCCTAAGGGGGTCTCTTCTATTTGCCTATTTTTCAACAAGGAGTATTATTTTAAAAGTATTCCCTGATGTCCTAATGTCTTATGAGAAGGATTCTTTAATATGCCAATTGTTCACACAAGTAAAATTCCTAAGTTTTCACTTTCAAGTAAATAAACTATGTTTCATAACCATCACCATAAAAAATTTCTTTTCCAAAGGAGAACAAATGAGTACAAATAACATAAAAAAATTCTATTCATTGATTTCATTTCCAAAATAATATTCCACATATTACAATATTTCCAAAGGTTGTATACAAAATACATACATAGCTCAACTGAGCTTCAAAGCAATAGATATAGATGGTCCGGGAATCTCCTTTCAAATCTTGGTCACCAGTTGAGGAGGAGAAACATCACTCAAGGGATTTTCCACCAACCATGGACTCAAATGCGGTCCCCTGCATATCTATCATTTGATAGATGGTCCTACTGTTTGATGAAGATATTGGTGGAGTAACCTCATAACGACAACAACTTTGAGCTTAGTGTTGTGCCCTACATAACTAGAACTTGTAGACACTACAATCCTGAACTAGCATGCATAAAAGGAAAGCAGTGAATGATAGTGGATACAAAGGCAATCACACTACTTTGGCCAAAGTATTCTCACTTAGTATCTCAAGTGATAGTCATCCTATTCACATACACTACTCTAGGTTGATTGACTTTAAGCCATTATAACTATGCATAGATAATTTCCTTCAATAGATAGTCATTAACCTCAAAAATAACCTATTCCATTTTCCCAAAAACAAAGGTACCTCTACCCATAAAGTGTAAGCAAAAGCATACGCTACCTCCTTCGATGGATATTCTATCCCAAGTAAAACATATGAGCTTTCTAAGTCTACAAATTAACTTTGCATAAAAAAACTTAACAAGCTATTCCCATTTCATATACCCTAGTATGTAATACTAAAGACGAGATTCAATCCCCCTTAATAAGGAGTAAGCACAAGCACTTATAAGAAAATCACAACAATAAGCCATTTCCTTTCCTACAAGAAAAATAAATTATTTCTCTATTTCATGCAACCTATTGCAATTCTACTTTTGACACACAAGGAAATCAATCTTTCACAACAAAGACAAAACATGAAGAGAATAGGATCTCATGCTCGATAAACACTTATTCCAATTGACCCACTAGATCTCTAGCTTAGCCTCCTCTTAGAATCAACTTAGCAACAAACCCTCTCAATTTCTCGTGAGCAGTAAATTCCTCATGATAACTCACAGCAAAATAAGAATTCTCTCAAAGGAAAATACAATAGAATGGAACAGTGTAATGATGCAAAGAAGAATTGTGTGTGGTGAGAATGCCTCATATTTATACCCAAAAACTAGCCTCTTTGGCCTACAAACAAGGCTTAATCTATGACACTTCTTAGCAATATACCATCGACTCAGCTTAACAAAGAAAATATGGTAGATTCTTAGCATAATACTCACCAAAACTATACAACAGATCAACCCTATGCTTGCCAACAATAGTTTGAACATTTCATAAAGCACATGCTTCATTTAGAAATCAACTTCTAGGCTTATAAGACTTCTAAAAGAAATACAAAATTCATATTATGGTGCCATCTATTCAACATATTTCCTATTCATAAGCTTGTTATTTAAAACAAAGAATAAGTAAAACTCCTCATGGCTACGTATCAATTAGTCAACTTGGTCATAGACTTGGAAATCAACACCTATTTATGAATTGGCCTCCTTATTAATAGCATTATTAGTGCCTTGAATCTACATGCCTCTTATTATAGTTCATAGCATTTTATTCCATGCCTATATATATATATATATTCTTTGACAAATAATTGTCTAAATATTCCACTTGTTATTTGAATGAATAAGATCAAGTTAACATTTCATAAACAATAACATATATATATATAGATAGATATATATGTATGTATGTATGTATGTATGTATGTATTTATGTATGTATGTATGTATATGTATATGTATACATATATTGACATTTGTATGGACATTCCCATTTTTCAACACATACACATACATCGACATGTGTATACATATGCATATATGTATATATATACATTCGATTATGCAATCAAACATACTAACAATTGTTATCTTATTGATGGATATATTATATACATGATGCACATACTTATATATGCATGCATGTCTCAATGTCCTCTTGATATCACCATGCTCATGAGCAATCTATCCATGAGCGTGCGTAGGTATGTCTACCTATGTACTCTCATGCACATATTATCTCATGTGTATGGATTATCGTCGACATGTACACACACACATATACCTCATCAATCAAGTATAGTAATATGAAGAAGAACTCATATGCACCAATCACATAAACACAATCCAAGAATGCTCTTAACAGAAATCAAGACTCTTCCTAATGCAAACACATCATACTAAAGGATGACTTACCAATTCCCAAAACTATGACATGACTCAACCATTCTATTAGTGAGTGTGTGTGTAAGCTCTGTTAGGTTTCGTTACAGGTTACCCGACCAAGTTCTTCCCCTAAGTGATACTTCCCCTCACTTCTGGAGGATTGACTATGAACCTACATCCAACTTAACACATTTTCATGGTAGTTAGTTGTTCATTAAAACAAGCATTTCATTTTACTTTTCATTGTTAGAATATCAAATTCAATAACTATTCATTCCATATATGCATTCCATCATATAACATTAAATGAAATAAAATTCCATTCATAATTCTTTGATAAACAAAGTGCAACCATATATATTTCCAATCAAAATTCCAAATACATTCATATATGCAATAATTTACCCTAACATAGTAATAGTAAATAGGTAAACACATAATGGGGTGTGACAGATTCCCTGATGAAATAACCCCTTTCTAAAAAATTCTTTGAAAAGGCTTCTTTGGTGTCTTATTTGTGTCTTATATTTGATATTTTACATCTTGTGTCCTGGTGTCTAGATGTCTTATATCTTGGTGCCTAGCTTAGGGGCAACCTAATTAGACCTATCTTATATCTTAGTGTCTAGCTTGGGGGTAGGTTGACTAGGCCTGTCTTTTTTGTGATTGTCCTACAACACAATTTGTAGTAGCCATAGGCCTACATGCTTGTCCTATTGACTCTAGCCATGCTAACCATACCTATTAATGCCATCTTATATTTGATCAGATTGTGCCTTATTGTGTCTCATGAAAATTTTTATGGTGTCTATTTTTTTTACTTTTTCGCTCAATTTGTTTGTTTGCAACAAACATGTTTGTGGTGAATTTGTAGTCAACTTTGTAGGATAGAAGACTCATGTCCTCTTCATGTCCTAGCTTGGCTTGGAGTTATCCCCCTAAGCCACCCCCCCTCCCCCCTTGGACTTGAGGTCATAGGGACATCCTTTGCCCAAGGACTACCTATGTACTGACTTCCAAATAGAAAGAGCCACACATAGTTCTCCTTACAAGGTTTCTCAAAGGACCTATACACATGTTCCCATGACCAAGATTCGTTAAGGATCCCCTTCAATTATTAATCCCTGACAACGTTTAACTAAGCTCACAATATAGTAAACCTATTTTGAGAAACTTCCAATAAGGTCATCCATATCTCATCTTGAACTTGCATTAATATTGATCCTAATTCATTTTGAGCATCTCAAACCCTTACATTTATCTATTGAGGATACTAAACAACATTCGGTCCTCGATTAATAGTTATAATATAGGGTCTTAATTATGATTAGAACATGATTTGGTGATCTTATATCACAAGTGTATTGGTTGTAGATATCCCGAGCTAGTATATTATACTAGTAAGAAACCGCTTAAACGTTCATGTACGATGATAATCCGATAGAATAAATATCTCACTTAGGATTCATTTGCTAATAATATGGGCAATGATACTTAGTATTTATTCTAAATGTGACAATAATGTGAAGCCCCAATATGGCTCCAAATAATATTTGACTAATATGATCAAGCATCATGATCCTGTTAATTTTGTCATCAGTCTCCAATAGAATGTGTCATGCCTTGATAAGGTCATACAAAATTATTTAAATTTCAAAAGTCAATATGTAAGTCAACTTTAGATGGTTGAAAAAACTATGTACATTGGATTGACATCCAAGTATATACATATAATAATAATACATTCTTAATCTCTTAATATCCTTCATCATCTAGTGAAATCCATTACTTTTAAAATAGTCTTAGTTCACGAAGTATAAAATGTTCACCCTCGCCACCTAATGTCCTTTTGAACCTTGGGAAAATTACAAACTTGGGATAAACATAATCAATTTTTAAGTCATAGTTGAGACAATTCACAATGCTATGCTCATCATATCGTCATATACAAATATATACTCCGTAATTTTTGTAGTAATGGTATTCTTAACCTTTCGATTTCTATTATCTTATGGTATAATCTCTTATTCTTGTAATAGCTTGATTCTCAAACTAGATAATAAATGCACCGGACACCTTTAATTAATTATGATTGTAATGATTACTAATAAGATATTAGAGGATGCTATATTATATGATTGCAACGGTTTGTATCTTTAACTCAATTTAGACAACACCATCGAATTAAATGATGGTTCCCTCTAATCTGCCTACTCATTTAATGTCAAGTCATAATTCATTCCCAAGTCTTACTACTAGCAATTGCACCTTGGTATGCAATGGGTACGCCGAAGAGGTGTGGAAGGTCAATGAGGATTTTTTTTTTGGTCTATTATTTGATTAAATTTGTGCAGTACATGAAGTCAATTGGTAGATCATTTTACAAATGATGTTGTTTGTGCAACAAAGGTCTCAATGGAGAAGTGATAGCTTGAAATCAACTATCCATCCACTTAGAAGGATTTAAACAAAACTCTCCCAATCAATAAAACTATTAGATTCTTTATATGTTAATTTATTTTGTACTATAAAACTATATTATATGTGGGTGAAGCCACATAAGTGGTTTACACTTTTGAAGAGGAAGGAAATTTGAGAAAAAATGACCCCATGGCAAAAAAATTGGTTTTAGGGGTTCGCATGAACCTACATGTTCGACCGAACCATAAAGGGGTTCGACTGAACTAGGGTTCGAGCGAACCCATTAACTATTGGGCCCACATTTCCCGCCCAAAAAACAAAGGAAAATGCATATTAGTGGGGGTTTGAATGAACCAAGGTTCGAATGAACCAAGGTTTGAATGAACCCTGGTTCGCTAGAACCCCCCTGGTTCTAGCGAACCCCCTTTTTCCCTAATTTTTTAATTTGTTCACACAAAAACCTAAAATTTTACGCTTTCAAGCTCCGGTTGGGGATGAAAATGGGGAATATTTAGAAACCAAACTTGGAATCGAGTAGCCTTTAGAACGAGCTATCCAATGAATATAATTTTAGTATGTTTTGGTTTTATTATCTATCTGCTTTTTAAGTTTTATTAAATATAGGTTTTTCATCGAAAACAAAAATCTCTGTTCTGACAAGTGGAAAAATAGAAGATTATAAAAAAAAAATTTAAAAATATGAGTGCACCAGATATTGAAGTCCTTGATCCAACAAAAAAAGAGAAGAATTTTGATACATACGTAAAAGTTATGCATTATACGATTCGCTATATGTCTGAATTGTCATTTTGATTGACTTCGAAACTTGATTAAAGAAAAAATATTCAATAAAAACTATCTAACCAAGTGGAAGCACTAGATATTGGAGTTAGAAATCTAAATTTGAAAGAATTGGAATTTTATCCTTCATGGAAAAAATTTTATGCATTATACGGTGTGCGTCACTTTTTAAAAATGCTATTTTTTGAAAAAAACCAATTTTTGTGGGAGATGGAAAAAGAAGTGCAATCTGATTCCAAAAAAATTGAAAAAATTATTTTTAGAATCTACAGACAAAATGTGACAAGACTCTAGTTTACATCATCTTCAAATTCCTTACGGTTTAATCGCTATAGGTGCCCGAATGTGGAGATTGTGTTAAAAAAAAAATATCAGTGTCCAGTTAGGCCAAAAAGTGTAAACCACTATTGTGGGATCACCCATGTAATAATTTGATTTGTAGAGTATAATATAAAACAATATTTAATTATAATAGTAGTTTTAAAATGAAATTGATAATTTATCTCTCATTACTTATCTCTCCCTCTCTCCCACTCTTTATCCCTCAATCTCTCTACCTCTTTTTGTTGCCCTTTTCCTTTTTATTTCTTATAGTTCTTTCTCGTGGTCTATCTGTCTATCTATCTTAAAATAGAATTGTTTACATTTTATCTCTCTTTATTTGTCCTTCTCTCTCATTTGCTCTCTAATTCAAATTATTAAATATAAATGTAAATTACTAGTTTCCTATCTCTTTATGTCTTTATTTGTCTCTCTTAATAGTTGTGTGTTTTGGGGTGAGAGAAAAAAAGAGAGATAGACCAGACAAAGAGATATATAGATAAAAGTAAAGAGAGAGAGAGAGAGAGAGGAATTGAGAGAGATGAAGCAAAATACATAAATAAGAGATATAAAAGAAAAAAAGAGATAGAGAAGGGAGAGATTGACCTTTGATTAATTTTTTGTGCCAACAATCTGGAGATGGCACTTGTCCATAGGGATTTTAGGCTTCCTAATATATGTCCATCATGAAAAACATGAAGGAAATGATTGATAGGAAGGGAGATCATATAAGGAAGATATTATGAAAAATCATGACTAGATGCATCATCATAAAGAGGTAAGAAACCTAGATATAGGTCATTAAAATATAGCTTGCACACAAGATTGATGTAAAAAAAAAAATTGTTGTGCGTGTATATGAGTCATGTCTAATAGTTTAAACTAATTTGTATTGCGTAATATATAATCAATCATATATATGGATCCTAGGATTGGAAGATCTCAAGATGCAACAACAAAATAATGATACAATATATCTATAAACTAAAAGAAAATGAAACTTCAACACATTAAACAAAAAAATTCTCCATACCTTATCAAATCATGTGTGCATTTTGTAGGGTATCTCTTGATTGTGATAATACTTCAAACAAGTGAACTAGTATCCATACTTTATTTGAAGTGATCATGAAGTAGATCATTGAGTTGATCCCAACTTGGTATGAAACCAGATGACAAAGTTTTGAACCATTAACATCTTTTACCTTTAAGAGAAAAAACAAGGAATGAAAGAGCAACATTCTAATCTATGACATTATGAATGTTGCATAAATTAGCAATATCTTGGATATGATCCATAGGAAAAATAGAGCCATCTACATGAAAATTAGGTAATGCCTTCCATATTGATTCATGAATCTAATAACCTTGTTGTGATGAGCCACTTGAGTACCAAGCCACAAAAGGTAAATTTCTTGTTGGAATATTCAGATTCACATGAATATTGTGGGTTGCTATCATCTACAAAAATGAAGATTCTAGATCTTTTCTTCAATGGAATCACCAACAAAGCATAGGATGAGAGGGTAGACCATCCCAAAACCTTGGCATACAAGACAACTCATTCATGATGTTAGGTTATTGGAATTATATCAGTCTATTAGACCTTAATTTTTATGTCCAGCCACACAATGGGAGTATTTAAACCCTTGATGCCTTGATGATATTAGACATCCCATCAAAACATCAATGCTTCACAACTAATGATTGGACCATTGCAAAATCTGACATTAAGGACAAAAACACACATAATTTTGAAACCCTAATAGATACTATTACATTGTTTTAGCATTTTGGGGAAGCAAGTACCTATCATCACAATGAATTTCCATGGTCTCCCTTGGACATCAAATTGGAAGGAGAATACTTGCTAGACCGAAAATACGATGAAACAAACTTGAGTGCATAATTGACATGACCATGTTCCAATACTAAACATGAAGAAATGAAACTCTCCTAAACCCCGATACTATAAGTATATAACACAATATACAATAATATATTTATATATAATAATAATACAATAATATATATTATATATTGTATAATAGTTATAATATAATTACAATAAAATATTTAATATATAATATAAATATATATTATATTATATCATAATATATTATATTAATACATGCCTTCAAACAAATTTGAAATACCGTTGAAATATCATGCATAGTTTATAACCCTAACTTTATATCACATTCAAACAGTATCGATAGACTCAACAGATATAAATTAGTATTGCATGTCTTTCACGTTTTACTATAGTGTGTTTTTGCATGTTAGATATGTCGTCCGCACATGAAGAATTAGAAATGGTAAATACTAAACTTGATAGTGCCTTCTAGAGACACGACCTTTGTGAAAGTTGGGCAAGGCATAACCAGAAGCTACCCCTCATACTCATCTTTCTTCGCCGCCTCCTTTCCTGGACTGTCATTCAATCAATCCATTGGGAATGGAATCCCAACTCACAAAATCGATTTGCCTATCAAGTTTATAGACAACATGCTCAGCCATTGTTCTCCGGTATAAATTAATGTTGATTTAATCAATTCAGTCTCTTCGTTTTTGCAGGCCCCTTCAGAACACGAAGCATCAGCCTCTTCTTTCGGAATTGAACTTGAATATGTAGCTTCAACTGTTTGTTGTTCAAGCGGTTGTGTTCGTTCTCAATATACCCAACAATCGACTCTACTCGGATGCATAACTACTTCTCTCAACAATTGCTCCTGCACGGCCTTTACTTTCACTGATCTGTTAGGCATTTAGGCTACTTCTTCTCAAAGCTATCCCAATATAACGGTGAGTTCCAATGTCTCAGAGAAAGATGAGGATGAGGGATAGCAGAAAATCAACGAAGGTGCAAAACTAGCTTATGATCCGCGAATGCGGAGGTAAAGTTTCCCACATCGACGAATGTGAAGGTATAGTTTTTCCGACATCGGCGAATGTGAAAAGAGCAACGGTCACGATTTGAATGACCGTCTTGCATGCCTTGTCCGAGAGCCTACACCGTCGATGGACAAGATGAGCTCGGTGAAGCTCAACTAGGTAACGCCTTCGGCGTAATTAACAAGGTTGAACATATATAAGCAAATGCTAAATACGGATTTCAGTAGTGTAAGGCAATATTTTTCCTTCTACGATATACTACAGGTGCATTCAGTTTATGAACAGGTCTAACTGCAACAGAGTGTCCTCAGATCCTTAATTAGAGAATGCAGATTATAAATTATGAAGAAAATTAATTACAATTTGGAATCATTCAAAGAGATCTTGGCCATAACTGCTTAATTGGATGGACAAATTTGTAAAGACCAGCATTTCAACCATAACAACTATCGAAAATCCCTTCCAATTGATTTTTACTGACTATCCGTACCCTGTTTAGGGCGGGCAAGCAAGAGGTTGTTTATTTTTACTTAAAAGTTTCTAGAGCCTTTTTAACAGACCCATTTTGAGCACATCTGGTTACAAAGGCCTTTGCCCAAGGTCACATCGTATGCCTGGTTAATGATTCCCATTTTAGCAATTTATGCCCATCCTATATATCGGATGCAGAGAGAGAAATGGTTATTTAAATATCATCATTTTCCCTTATATTTGTGATTTCTGAGATTAAAATCTCACCAATTTAAGAGGAAAATCCAAATCACTGGTTAAGGTTTAATAAAGCCCATTTGCAGCGATGAGAGGCCACTCGAGTAGAATAATTAGTAAACATTTAGTTTTTGATAACCCTTTGTAAATGCATGTTCACTGTAACTGTCATGTGCAGTCTTATTTTTAGACACACTATTATAGTTTAATATTTGCATGAGCTGCGTGCATGAACTATATTTAGAACTGTAATGGAAATCTTCTATAAAGAGAGGTCATTTGTAAAAGATTTATTTATCAGAAAATAAAGAGCTGAGGCTGTGCGTGTTTTGTGTGTAAAATCTCTGTTTTTTGTGTTTTACTGTTTAGAATGTACACATTTTTCCCTCTCCTGTCTTCTTTGGCTGAAAAAATGGCGGAAAAAATGGCGACTTCCAGTGGAGATTTTTTTTTTTCTTGTTCATCCTTCTCGAGAGGGAAAAGAATTGTTGGTGATGATAGTAAAGCTTCGCTTGTATAACGAATGTGGTACCCAGTGGAAGCGGTGTCCACCTCTCTTCATAAGGAATATAATTGATAAAAAATATATAGTTCTGGGTTTGAACGACAATATCTATGTTGTTGAAGTGGATCGTACTGGTACGATTGGTATTCATTGCAATGGGAAAATTCTGAGTCATGGCTAGAGTGCTTCAAAAAATTCTTCAATAGCAAACCAATTGAGACTAAGAATTTTTTGAAGAATTTTTTGAAGCACTCTAGCCATGACTCAGAATTTTCCCGATTGCAATGAATACCAATCGTACCAGTCCGATCCACTTCAACGACATAGATATTGTCGTTCAAACCCAGAACTATATTTTTTTATCAATTATATCAGGTACCACGTTCGTTATACAAATGAAGCTTTACTATCATCACCAACAATTCTTTTCCCTCAGAAGGATGACAAGAAAAAAAAAATCTCCATTTGGAAGTCGCCATTTTTTCAGCCAAAGAAGACAGGAGAGGGAAAAATGTGTAGATTCTAAACAGTAAAACACAAAATACAGAGATTTTACACACAAAACACACACAGCCTCAGCTCTTTATTTTCTGATAAATAAATCTTTTACAAATGATCTCTCTTTATAGAAGATTTCCATTACAGTTCTAAATATAGTTCTAAATATAGTTCATGCACGCAGCTCACGCAAATATTAAACTATAATAGTGTGTCTAAAAATAAGACTGCACATGACAGTTACAGTGAACATGCATTTACAACTAAATGTTTACTAATTATTCTACTCGAGTGGCCTCTTATCGCTGCACATGGATTTTATTAAACCTTAACCAGTCAAAATAATCGACGGCTTGGAGAGTCTTTACCAGCTAATCCAATTTACGGAAGATTTATTCATTTATAAGATTTATGCATCACAGTGTACAGCTCACACTGAATCTGTTGCGAGATACTTACTCAGAATCGACCCGGTTGTTTGAAGTTTAAATACTTTAATGGCGTCCAGAATTTTCTTGAAAGAGCTTCCACCAGGAGTCGAGGATTATTTTTCTCTGTTTCCTGGGTCTTTTCTTGTTAGATTTCACATTGCTTCTACAGTACTTACTGTTTCCTTCTATGTTTTTGTTATTATTGTTGTGGTGGTGGTGTTTTGTTTTGCTTGTAAGAATGGATGTTTTGAATATAGATTGGAAGAACATTGACAGCAGAATTGTGAGCGATGAGTTTTATGAAGATATTCAGGCACCCAAATGGTTGGACTTCTTGGCACTGGAGGAACCTGTGGATGATGATGCCTGGTTCTGCAAGCCTGGTATGGTTTTTCAATCTATCTAATAAAAGGTCTTGAGTGTTTTTAGTTTTTAAGCCACGCATTTGAACTTTTGTGCATGAAAAGTCAAATGGGATAGCCTTGCATGGTCTAGGACTCATAACTTTAGTATGGATTTCCACGGTCCATGTTGTTGTGTAATGATATTTCTGAATTTGACCGTGTAGAGTTTTTAATCAATATTTCAAATCATATCCATTATCCATTATCAAGAAACAGATAACAAGATAGTATTCTTGAGCGTGTATTGGTTTCATTGTGATTGTAATTTGGTAGAAATTCATGAAGTTATTTGATGACCGTCTTAACTTTTTGGTTCTGATGGTAATATTTCAATGTGTTCATAAGAAGAGGTAGCTCTGTCCATCAATGAAAAACATGGTTTGAGATTTTAGAGGCAGGGTATCATTTATCTGATGGGATCTAGAAGCGTGATTCATAATTAGGCTTGATTCTGCTAAAACATTTATCGGTTAAACCAATTCCAGACAAGCTACGTAGATGAACACCATTTTCTTATATTGCCCTTTTCATGTTTGGCAGTCTTACACTAAACAGCCCCAGTGTTTTATCCTATGCGAGGTGGAAAGTCATGGCAATGAGTTGGGTTTGGTATGTGATAAAAAATGTTCAGATGGGTTGTGAGTTTCATAACCTTGTCGGTTATTGAGACCTTCACATTTTTTATTTTTCTGAAGAGGGGTCTTGAAGGAGACATGAATCACTGGAATCAGACATTTCGGACACATGATATTCTGTTTGCCTGTGAAAATCTCAAATCTTTAATATATTAAGTTTTTTTTTGTTTAGTCGAAGGATTTGAGCATAAATAGCTTCTGATGGTGTATGCAGATGTTGGTGCATAGCCATTGCACAGGGTTTTTGTGTTTGAAATTTGAGATAGTCTATGAATTGCATAGCCTTGAAGGGTATTAAAATCTCCACAATTGATGCATGATGTTGACATCTTATACTTGCAAGTTGAATAGCCATTTTGAGAGAGTTTGGTGAACTTGTTTAGGACAAGCATTATGTGTTTATCTAGTAGCGAACGAGGATTGGAAATTGGATGTGATTGTTCTAATAGTCTTATCCTTGCAAGGTACAAAGTCATTGCAGTAAGTTGCATGAAATTTTGGATGTCATTGTTTGATATGTGCTTGAAAGATTTGAGTCGGGTTGTAAGTTGCATAGCCAGGATGTTATTGAAATCTTCACATTGGTCCATACTGTTAAGTTGTGTCTAGTCATTCTCATAGGATTTGAACATACATGGTGTCTGTTGATGTGTGTCGATGGTGGTGCATAGCCACTGCACAATGATGGTGAGCATATGGTGAGCATATGTACAAATTTTGAGACATAGCCTTGGATAATAAGGTCTTTGAGCCAACCTGTTTTAGCTTTTATTGTTTCAAATAAACATAAGAATTTTATCTGCTAGGATCTGTTCACAAAAAGATTTTGTTGGATTGTTCCTATGTCCTCATGATTTGGGAGAGTTATGTATGCGATTCAAGAATTTTATGATTGAGTGTGATAGGAATGAAAATTTGTATTGCAGATTGTAATCATCCAAGGAGTGCAGCCAGTTTGTTGGATGCTCCATTATTTGAGTCGCCAAAGGTTTTGATTTTGCTTTTCAATTTAGTATTCCAGTATTTTTTACAGTATCATCTTAACTCACGAACAAGATCCTAACATGTAGCAGGTAAAACAGCCCAGATCTTTTAGGTCTACTTCAGCGGCAAGCATTTCCAGCAATACACCATTAAGGGACAGGGCTGCAAGGTGTGTATTTCTTTTACCATATTGATCATTCAAATCTCTCTCTATCTTTTCTGTATCATCCAATTAATTGATATGTTAGGAATTTGAACCTATTTCTTTACTTGTGTATACACTGAATTGCAAGAAAACGAGGGGTCTACTGTCGACTTCAGTAACTTCTTTGTACGAATTGAAGGCAGCGGAAAATGCATCAAGGAATTTAAAGAAGCCGTCACCTACAGATAGAAACAAACATGCATCCAGAACAGGGAAATACCTTCCAGGTGCTGAAAATGATAATCCTTACTGTGCACGTAGCAAGAAGAAAAAGACTAAAAAGCAAATAGTTTATAATATTACTACTCCAGTAAAAACTCCTGAACGCAGTGAGAAGAAAGGGGTCAGAAGCCCTACCCGGATCGCTAAACTAGCATCCAACAAAACTTCTACAAGTGATAATCAAAGTTCATCTCTGAAATCTGGTTCAGCAACTAAGGACACTTTTTCAGCATGTTACCTCTTTGGTAAAACCCTAAGGAAAGATTTCTTGACACATCTTTCAGTGTTTTGCTCTAAAGTGAATAAACTTGCATTGTATGGAGGCCAGAAAGATTCTGCCAAACAGTCCAACATGGCCTTTAAACATGATAGCAATATAGGCAGTGAGGAGAAAGGCAAACAGAATCAAGATGACAAGATTAAATGTTCATACGAACGATGCAGTCTAAATAGCTCCAAGGATCAACAAGTCATGAAAAATAACATCATTGATGATCCTGATAAGTGCAGTAAGTCAGGACCAACGGAAACAGGGGGGCTTCAATTGAGAAACAATAAAAATAATGCTGCAAAAGGTTGTTCAAAATCTGGTGTAAAGAAGGACAATTTGTCATCATCCAAGCAGCCAAAACTTAATGAGGAAGATTTTTCATCCCATACTGAAAATATGGTAAGTGATACATTGGGAATATGCCGACAAACTTAAGTACTCTTCATGAGCATGAACATAATTATTTAGAGAAAGTTGAGAACATAAAAGATTTAAGTGATCCTTTCCTTGAATTATCCTCTGGACCCATTCATTCCCATGACAAGGAAAATACTGCATATTCAGAAGATCCACAACTTGAGAAATATAAGGAAAGTTCAAAACATCTGGAAAAAGGGTTCACGAAACCACATAAGAAGTCATTTCATGAAAAGATATTCAGCCCAAGTAGCGGGAAAAAGAAGTAAGTCTCCCATTCCAAATTCTCATGTTATTTTGTGTTATTTTTAGCTTTAGGACTTCTTTACATAATATGCTGCCTCTCTAAATTCAGAAGAATTGATGGTGTGGAACGAAGGCATCCCACAAATAAGTATAGATGGAATGCAGGCCAGAAGGTAATGCCCTTTTATGTCCTGCAGCATCGTTCAAATATATAGCATAATACTCTAATCTGGTAGACTAGCGTAAATTTGAAATAGAATCAATAGGTGCCATCATAACCGAACAATAGAGGATTGGCCTTGACCCTTCCCCATTAACACATTACTTATGTACTGCTTGGTCTATCCAAAAGGAATAATGGTTAATATTGGCCCCTGTCCACTTACGCACTCCATAGTTTTCAAGGGGGCATTTAAAGATTTTAATGTGCTGATTATTTTCGTTTAGTGAAGTATATGAAATTTTTGTTCTGGTATGTTGTTAGATGCATAGTAGAGTGGGGTATTCTTAGTTCAGTGACCAACAAAGCAAGTGACTGACTAGCTTTTACAGGCACAATCTTGCCCCCCATCTCATCAACAGGTTTGTAAGTTGTCCCAGACTTCATCTTCTTCTAGCCAAGGCAGAAAGTCAACAACAACACCAAGGCAACCTTTTCGGTTCAGAACCTGGGTAATTCATCTCTTTATAGCCAAATATTTTATTGGATGTGCAAACAATAAGTCCCTGCATTTGATCTATTTTTGCATATTTGAAAGATTTTTTTTTGTTTCATGATGACAGGAAAGAGGTGCTCTCAGAGAAAACAGGAAACTGCAAAGATCTTCATGTGTTGATAATGTTGTGGCCTCTAAAGCTATATCTGCCAGATGTGTTTTCGTTCCCAAAATGTTGTGCCTAGATGAATAAGTATATCGTTTGTCTACCCCAGGATTGAGAGGAGGATAAACCTTAAACCCTAGATACTATTTGTTTAGTTCAAAACGGTTATATTAATGGTTTTTAATAATTTCTGAATTATAAATCAGAGAACACCCCGCTGCTGCTTCTTGCCATGGCAATGGATCCAATCTGTATGGTTTGATCAGATGTTTCCTGTTGCAGTATGTAGGAGGGAATTCATGACCATGACAAACCTGCCATGCTTTTATCAAATTGAATCATATGCATTATGTTGCAGTTAGTGAAAATTTGTTACAAATCTGCTTATAGGATTTTGCTGTTGTCATCCTAATGTAGCTGCCTATCTCTTGACCCTTTCTTTCTGTAAAGGTCTGGGGCAAGATGAAATATTTGGGTTGGCTCATCATTGCTAGAGGTTTTTTGTATTATTTGATCAAATATTTAATTCATTCATTTATTTTTTTCAAGTCAGGTTCACCACACTGTTCAATAAATTCCTATTGTGCTGCTACACTCTGTGTTTTAGGGCTTCATGGTAATGCTGATGGCAATGGTCTTCAACAAAAGTAAAAATAAAACAATGGTTGTGCTCAGTAAAGGTATTTTATTATTATCTTACCAGTCTAAAAAATGTACATATTTTATATGCCATTGTTTATCAGATATCTTATTAATTTATTCTTATTGTTTAGTTGTCCACTGCATTCTTGTCAAAGTTTTTCACCTTAGCTATTTTGTAGGTACGTGCATCATTATTTGTGCGTCACAAATATATGTTCTAACTTCTCATTATATTTTCAAGGATTGCACTCTGGTTATGAGCTTCTTGTATAATTTAATTTTTCATAAGTTGTATATTATTTCTTATAAATAATATATCTAGATAAACATATATAAACTACACAAAAGCACAAGAACTAGTATCTTCTCCAATTCTTTGCTCAATATAATTTCAGTGAATTTCCTGTTTAATCTACACATTAAATGTATAGATAATCCGATATGAGCTCCCTGTGTAATTTAATTTCTCATAGATTGTATTTAATTTCTTATAGATAATATATGTAGATAAACAAAAGAAACCACAAAAAAAGTATAAGAACATGTAATTTTTATGAATTTCCTTTTTAAGCTACACATTAAATGTATGTATAATCTGGTGTTGCCATCTCTTGCTATGGCATTTCTTGGTGTTGGTCTTTGATGATGAAAACAACAACATGTTTCCCAAAATTGACTATGATGGAGCTTTCGTTGTTTTCATTACTATCTTCAATGAAGGTGCACCGTCTTTAGAGATCAACTATGATGAATACATAGGATAGTTCTTTCTAAAATTATGGATCTGGTACAATGAAGAATTTCAGGAATTTCTCTTTCTGTGGAAGTGTGCATGTCCTTTATCCCACATTTTAATTGAAAGTTTGTGAAGATACATAGGATGGTTCTTCTTAGCATTGTAGATATGAAAATAGGGAACTTGTTTTTCGAGAACAACTATGATGGAGCCTTCATTGCTTTTGTTAGAGCTCAGCTATTATGGACACATAGGATAGGTCTTTCTAAAATTATGGATTTGAAACAATGAAGAATGGAAATGACACTGTTATTAGAGATTGTCTATGATTGTGTTTGATGCTACTTTGTGATTGAAAGTTTGTGAAGATACAGGGGATGATTCTCTACCATTATGGATATGAATAACAAATGAAGCTACTAGGCACTTTGACTGCTTTGAAATATGCATGAATTTCTTGGGAGGATAGTGTAGTGCTCCCTCCTAAAAGTCCCTGCAATTTCTTTTAAGAAGGGTAAATTAATAATAAACTAAGGTTAAAATTAAAGTTTAACTGTTAATAAATATCAAGGGGCATGTGAAAAGCTATGTCCATTAAAAGAAAAAGGTATATACGGAAGATCAAGCAAGGAGAAGGAAAACAATATGAATGGGAAACACCTTTTATTATCTAATTATTACTTCTTTATGGGATTGCAGTTCAATTTGAATTAAGGAAGAAACCCTTTAATGTTAGGAACTAGCACTTGCACTAGGAGGGGTGCAAGGGGTACGCCGATAGAGAAGTATATGTATGCATACATGATAATTTCTTTGTAGTCTTTATATAAGTTTGTAATAGAAGTTTGAAATTCATACAAAAGATATTTTATTTATAAATATTTGAAACAAATATAATTTGCTTTTGAATAACTAAAATAATTAAATAAATATTACAACTTAAAAATAACTAACATGTCCCAATATTTAAAAATATAGTGAAATAATTATGAAATAATTATGAAATAAGATTAAATAATTAACATATTTTAAAAAAGTAAAATAATTAAATAAATATTAAATAAATGATAATGAACACTTATAACCAATATTTTATAATAACTAACATGTCCCTCAATCTGTACCACCATATAAGTGGTGGAAACGCCTACTATTCTTAATGTCAGGTGCCCCTTCCCGTCCATTTTTGTTAGAATGGTTGATACGTGGAAGCAACAAAACTATCACCTCATGCGCCTTGCACAACCACATTCATGTATTATATCACCTATTAATGAAGCTTGTACACCTATTGTATAGTGGTTAAGGAATTGTAGAAAAATGGGTGAGAAGCAGGAGGGAAAAATCTGGGAGTCCAACTTGAAATTCAGAGAGCTTGTATTCAATGTGGCACAACGATTTGAACCCCTCACAACAATCACTTCTTGCATAGGCAGGTATACTTCCATTCTCGAAGGTTGTCACTTATAGAAGCGACACTACTCTCTGCAATGCTCTCATCGATTTCCTTGTCTACAGTTAATATTTTGTCAGAGAAAGCCATCTGTAGATTACAAAAGAGGAAATTCAACAAGCGACTGGGATGCCTGTTTTAGGTAAAGATGTCTCTCTTTCTACAAATTCGACTAGGTTGAAATTACAGCGCGTCTGACCAAGTTTAAAATTGGGGCAAATAATTCAAGATTAATCTCCTCTAAAGATTATTTCATACATTCAAATTCCATTTAATATTAATGTCCGTTAAGTAACCACAAACGAGAAAACGCATGAAATAGAGCAAGAATAAAAGGATTTTTGTTACCCCTCAAAAATATAGCCCTTACTGAATGAAACCTTAGAAAGGGCCTTCTTGCATTCCTCAATACACAAGTCTCAAACCTCCAGTGCGCTTTTGAAATGTTTGAGCATGCACCCTCTTCGTTCTTCATTTGAAGCTCGCAAGGCTAAATTCCACAAAACACAGGAATGATGGGAGCCCCTGTTTTGAGGATGAGGTGGAGCTCCTTCAAGCACCAAACTGACTGTACATAATTGGGAAAAAATATGACAGTATGAACAGAGGCGGAGTGAATGGCTTCTTCTATTGCTTGAGGCATGTTTTCCCCAACTTGGATTGAGTTCTTGTCAAAAAACACCTTGAATCCTTTGTTTTTGATAGATTATGAAAGATGAGGTTGGCTATACTTTCCTTCACATCTAGTCCTCTGTGGTTAAGAAATACATCATATCCCATCTTGGTGGGAAGCACTAAATAATGCACAAATGATTGATTGATTCCTATCACATCTGCTCCTCCATGTTTAATAAACGCGCCAGTCTTGGTGAGAATCCTTGAAGAATGAACAAAAGATTGATTGATTCCCATCGCATCTGCTCCTCAATGGTGAATCAATGCATCATATATAGTCTTGAAGCGAAGCCATGAGTGATGCACATAGAATTGATTGTTTCTCATAACATTTTCTCTTCAGTGGTTAGATATCTAGTGTTAGTGCATAGAGGAGATAGTTGGCGATGAAGGGCGGAGATAAGTTCAAATCAGACCACAGGCGGTGGAGAAATCCGATTGCAGGCATCGGAGTAAATGCAGATTTGATGGAGATTGTAAGTCACCTACAATATTTAAAGCTCACCTCACTGGATGGATTCAACTTCACATTTCACTAAAACCATTACCGGTTTTGTGGGAAATTTTCTAGTTTGCTGGCGTCAGACAGGTTTCCAGGTTTCCAGCACAAAGCTCCTATAATATATAGTCTATCGGCTAATTAATTAAAGGATGGAATCCCTCTAAATTTCATTATTGAATTAGAGTATGAAAACTATTGATTCAGATCTGGGGCAATTTGACTAAAAGATTGCATGGAAGTTTCATGTGTTAGATAGTTAGAATTGCTATCAATAACTAGTGTACAATTTTGTCCAGATTCTTTTCAAACACATTCCAATCAATTGTAATTCACTGCAAATTGAAAGTTAACTTATTAGCCATTGCTAAAGACAAGTTTGAATTCATTGAGTAGAATTCTGAGTATAATATATATAAATAATCAAACACAATAACTGAAATTTTTTAAATCGATTTCATCCAAAAGCAATAAATATTAGTTGTTATGATTTTTCCATAGTCCATAGAGTAATAGAGCAAGCTTTTGGATCTAAAAACAAACACAGTTGAATCCAAAAGCTTCCTCTATTGCAATAAATATTATCTATTTATATATAAATTGAGTAGAAATTATCATAATTGTGTGCTTGGGGTTTGATATATACGATTTTTTTTAAACGAGGCATCACAAATGGTATCAAAACTAGATCTTGCCAATAAGTGAAAGAGAAGTTAACCCTATGATGAAAAAAAATGATTCCATATAAGTGAAAAAACACATGAATATAGCAATTAGAGAGATAACAACTCCTTTGGGGATAGTTCTTTCAAAAAAGTTTGAATAAAAGCTCGATACAATGATAAACATATTAGGTCAAATGCTCCACATGAAGCAAAATAATAGAAATGCTCCCACAAATTTGAGCAATAGAACACAACGAATGTTTGTTGGATTTTATGATAAATCTCTACATCCCACTTTCAATTGTAGAGAAGAACAAAACTTTGAACCAAGGGTGTCGCCAAATAGAAAAGTTAGATTAAAAAAATTGTGTTTAAACCCTCATAATTTGCAACCCGCAACTTGTGCTTGGCTTTTTTACCTTTACAACCTGCGCTCGCTAAAAGGAGATCATTTTTGGCACTCTTAGCTTGTGATTCTTCACGAGGATGCCACCAAGATGTCAAAGAGGTCAAAGAGGTATGTATTTCTATTATTTTTGTTTCAAATTTGAATTAAATTATAGATTGAAATAAGTTTTTTGATTAAACATTTTTTTAATTTCCAGGAAATCAATCTCCACCTCTAAATATTGATAATTCACAATCACATATTCACAAAGACCCTCCCGAACAAGAAGAACATCAAACCCCTCCCTCAATTCATAGGCATCCTATAGGAACTCAAGAAAATATTTTAAATCAAATAGAAAACAACAAAAAAGAGCTTGAAGAATTGATTGCCAAATTAATTGAACATGCTACAACTCACCCTCATAGGAGAGGCATTGCCAAATCCTTAAAATTGATTGTAACTCACATAGGAGCAATGAGTGAAAAAATTTCTTTCTAGTCGAATGAGAGGGATGAATTAAAATGATTTTATGTTAGTGGACATTCCTATGCACAAGTGAGGAAAGAAAAAAATAGCAAAGCCGACTTGTGTGCTCTTTCCACAAACCCAAGAATGAATGAACCTTTATCACTTGCATGCAAGAGGTTCCCCATCCATTGGTGCCATCATGAATTAATTAAAAATAAGTTTTGGGAGCAGTGGTAGATAGTTCCACGCAGTAACTATGAGGTCTCGTACTATTTTTTGAGGAAACTCTATTGTGAGTTTTTCCTCAATAAAATGCCAAATTATTTTGACTATCTAGACTCTTAGGGTAGAGGTGGGGGCTCCACACATGATAGAGTAGGTGCACAACATAATCCACATCTAGCACCAAGATCCTTGGACAAACTCATGGTGAAGCATGTCATCGTTCCCTCCATTGTGAAGGATAATATTGAGGTGGACACATTGGAATCGATTAGCTTGCTCACTCAAAGCATTCTACAATGTGTGAGGCCTCTAGTAGAGTCCAATGTGGGTCAGACTTCTAGACCTAGATTTTCAATCCACCATTTTCATTCTTGTGGCACTATTGCACATGATGGTGAGAGTGCTTGGGAAGCAACTACACAACATACATCAGCTGCAAAGTAGATGGATATGAAAAATGCCTTGTTGAATGAAACATTCAACATTGATACTTAGGTAAAATTCAACAAGTTCGTTTAATGTTGTTTATTAAATTCTATTTTGAAATGTAAGAATAACTAAATTAGTAGAATGAATATGATGAAAATTCAGGTTCGGAGTGTTGATACGTGCACCATTCCCATAGACCCCTATATGTTTACGTTGTTGAGTCCAAGGGTATGTAATTGATATTAAAGAAATAACTAGAAATCACACCTTGGTATGCAATGGGTATGTGGAAGAGGTTTGGAAGGTCAATTAGCGAAAAAAATTGGTCTATTTTTTGCATAATTTTTGTAGTACATGAGGTCTATTGGTAGGTTGGATTTAGTAAATGATGTTGTTTGTACCACAAATGTTTAAATGAAGATGTGATAGCTCCAAATCAACTATGCACCCTCTTATAGGGATCCAAACATGACTTAAAAAGCCCTCTGAATGAGGAAGATAATCATGCTCCATTATCAATAGGCTAACTTTATGATTGCAATAGAGAGAGGGAAAGGTAGGGATAGAAATAGGGAGAGATAGGAGGGGGAAGAACGAGAAAAAATAGAGTGAGACATAAAGAACAAAGATAGAGGACTTGACAAAGAGAGGGATATGCAAAGAGGGAAGAGTGAGATAGACACACACACACACATATAGAGAGAGAGAGAGATAAACAAAGAGATATAGAGAGATGCAAAGAGGTGGACAAAGCAAGAGGTAGAGGGAGAGAGAGATAAGAGAGATAAAATGGAAATAGATATTGTGAGAAGAGAGATTAACAGTTAAAATTGCATCTATATAACATCTAATAAAATTAAGGAGAAAAATAGAGAGATAAAGATAAAGATCATGAGAGATGGAGTGAATGAGAGAGAGAGAGAGAGAGGTAGTGAAAAATAGGAAAGAGTTCAGAGGAAAAGGAAATGAAAAAAACAACAAACAAAAAATGAATGGATATGAAATGCCCTATTCAACTCTCTCCTAACCATCTTCAAACTTGGGTCTCATAAATATCAATTTATATGTAACATTATACACAATTTTGTAGTACCATGAATATGCAATTATAATGTAATAAAAATTGTGATTTTATTTGTAAATATATAAATGTTATTCTTTTCTCTTGAACAATAATCAATAAACCTTATTATGTGAGTTTCTCAAATGGCATGTGTATGTGTCATTTACAACACAAACACAATTGTAATTTGTTTTATTTCATATATAAAATTTTAATAGTTGATTTCTAATTAAAACCAAATAGATTGAAATCAAATTAGATTAAAAAGTATTTGTGAATTCACAAATCTATTAGCTATCTTACTAGACAAAGGGACTTGAAGCAACATTTGAAATATCTAATTACAAATGAGACAAAATCTACATGCACTTCTACAAAATTATATATCCTGATTTTGTAATGTATTATTTGGAATATGTAATTAATCACAAATGGTTGAACTAACATTAGCAAGAGATAATACAACTAATCTAAACAAATATACTTTACAAAATGATAAGAATAATTCTAAGCCCCCTCTCTCACTTCTTGCTAGTCAAGCATTTTTCAATTTACTTTTAACTGTTCCTCACCTTTTGTTTTTTTCCCATCATGCTTCACCTCCTCCACCTTTTCATTTCATACATATGCATTTTTGGTCAATTTTTTTTAATGAAACATACATATTATCATAAAACAAATCTATATATAAATAGTGATCTTCATTGCAATTTATGGGAACCAAACCATCTCAATAGGTCAATTTAATGATGGTTCTCCACAAGATTGGAAACCATTTGGAATGGCTATTGGACATTGGTGAGAGGCCATGGAAAGATTGTGGAAGAAAAAATCATCTTTTCCATGGAGGCCTATTCATTCAAAAGCGTCACTACATTTGACATTGTTGATATATATGGTCCAAGCAAAGAAATCCTAGGTAGGTTGAGGGATCAGAGGGAGATAGAAAAGAAAAACCCACAAATCCCACTTCCTTGGGTACAAATATTCACGAAACATGTAAATATATTCCAAGGTACCCTCTCCTCTTCCTTAGTAGAAAGAAGGATTAGATAGTCCATGGAGGCTTTGCAAGTGGAAAACTAGACTTGTGTAGTTATATTGGTGGGATTATTATATCCAAGGAATGCTAGACACCGCTCTTGCTCTAGAAGAGTTCAAGTAGAGAGGCTTGATTACAATCGTAGGCACAACCGACATGTATACAAAGGCCCTCTCTAAGCTTGTGGATTGTGCTATTCCTATTCTCTACAGCCAGGTATAATTTTTTGTACTTAACCCTGGGCCTTTGACTACTTTTTGATAAGCATTGGGGGTAGAGAAAAGAAGGATATGCTTGCAAAGATGAATCTTTCCAAGAAATTTATTTTGAACACTTCCAACTTGAAGATGTATTAGAACATTGCTAAGGTGGCGGGGGTGAGTTTTATTAGAGGAAGTTTCTTGATATGTTGGTAGATATTTATGCTAAGCACTCTGCCACTATATCTAATGTTTCCTTGAAGTGGGTTATGCATCAAGGGCTTATGTATCCTATTGTTGGAATTAGGATGTTGATCATTTGGAGGAGAATTTGAAGGTTTTTGGGTTTGAATTAGACAAATCAAATCTACAGAAGATAGAGGAGGTGCAAAGGGAAAGAAGTGGGCCTATTGGTGATTGCTATGATATGGAGATATCTGACTGAATGGATGAGGTTGAGACTTAGCAACATTTGTGTGCAAATAATTTCTTCACTTATTAGACTATGATGAAATAACATATGCCATAGCATTTTTAGGATCTAAATAAAACATTGTTGCTGTAAATATTCTCGAGCCCATATTAATAGGTGTTCTACAGGCACCCAAAAAACACATCGACACAAAAACCACATGTTTAACTGGAATGTTAATGATAAAGTGTAATGTCTTCAAGATAGTCAAACTGAGCAAAAAGTTCAACCATGCAAACATAATGATCAATTGTAGGTGTAATGCAATAAGAGTTACTCATGTAATTGAAGTATGTACAACCCTCATCAACTAAACCTACATGCTTGCATGCATATAGAACACACACATAGCTTACAATGTCAGGATATGTTTGAGAGTGCTTCATTAATTTAGATATTTTGAGAGCGTCCTTGCAAAATTCAAGTTATGTGTACCCTGCAATCATTACATTCCATGAGATGGCATCACTTTGGGGTATTTCCTCAAACAGTTCACATGCTTTTTCTATGCTTTCACATTTTGCATACATGTCCACCAGGGCAATTACAACTGCAACGTTTGATAAAATTCCTCTATTATTTATGCTTTGATGCAACTAAAAGAGTTAAAAGCCAACCAACTCCACTCATATATATTGAGTCTCATTATTGAACAACTAGAACTATCCTCATTTAGTAATACTGAAACTTCGATATCAACAAAACAAAATATGGAGGAATCAATGAACATTTATTCTTACTATGATATTCTAGCCAAAGCCACCTTCGTTTGCACCTGAGGCTTCAATCTCATTGCTTTATAGTGCCCTAACGGATGTAATTTAGTTTTTAAATTTTATTTTTCATAAGATTGTTTACAAATTAGGGCATAAGTAGGTAGGATACTGGATGGATGTCCATACCTTGTTCCAAAGCTCCCATTTTGGCATAAGCAGGTAGGATACTGGCGAAGGTTGTGGAATTTGGCTTTACACCTACTAATTGCATTTGCTTGAAAGTTTCTAAATCCTTTTCAAAAAATCCATTTTGTAAATCTCCTAAAATCGTTGCAGTCCATGAAATGATATATTTTCTAGGTATTCTATCAAATAGTTCACGTACCTTGTTAATGCTTCCACTTTTTGCATGCATGTCTACTGGGGTAGTGGCACCTATAATATCTAACAAAGTTCCTCTATCCTTTATGCTTTGATGGATATCCATACTATTCCAAAGTTCCCATTTTGGCATGGGCAAGGAGGATACTATCAAAAGTTGTGTAATCTGGCTTTAAACTTGACAATTGATTTGCTTGGAAATTTCTAAATCCTTTTCTACAAATCCATTTTGTGCATATACTACAAACATTGCAATCCACGAGATCACATCTCTTTGAGGCATCTTGTCAAAACACTTCACGTGCCTTGCCTATGCTTCCACATTTTGCATATATGTCTACCAAGGCCTTTGTAGCTAGAACATCTGACAAAATTCCTCTATCCTTTATGCTTTGATGGATGTCCATGCCCTGCTCTGAAGCCCCCATTTTTTGTAGAGGTAGGGAGAATGGTAGCAATCTGTTATAGAAAGATATTTGTAGAGGCAGGGAGAGTGATAGCAATTTGCTGTAGAAAGGGGATGGTTGAAAGAGTCAGATAGAAATTTTCAGCCAATAGATCTAGATACGAATGACATAAAACTAGAAAAAATGTCCCAAGCTCTGTCCATAGCGGTTGATAGTGGGAAATCAAACGATGAGTAGAGTTTCAATAGTAGAACCTTATATGAATGATTGTCTCATAACATGCTTTGGATGTCAAGCAATTTGCTAGTGGACTTTTGTCATTGACACTTCACTATTCTCGTCCTCAAACAACTTTCACTCAAGTAACCTTTATTCATTAATGGTGTTGTAAAACAATGTTAGCTAGTTTTGGTAATTGAAAAAAACACTATTCCATATATCATTGCACTTGTTAACATACTTCCATATGATTTTGTACAATTGTACTTTCTTTTTAAAAGCATGTATGCTATGAGGTTCTATGTACGAATCCTTAGGGATTGATTTTGCTTAATTTTATTTTGAATCAAAATGACCCAACTTTCTCTTCTCAAAAACCCTTGGTAGTATATCATTGGTCCTTGTGGTATTGTTTGAAAAAATATCTCGAAGAAATGTGGTCTCATGCTGATGGAATGCCATGACAAGCTATAGATAAGGCAATGAACTATTAGAAAAAATACCTCAAAGAAATGTGGTCTCATGGTGATGGAATGCCATGACAATCCATAGCAATCCATTTTGAATCCATGCCATTATATATGTCACTCTTTAAAATTCTTCCCAAAGTCTTCATTATTAGAATATTCTATATATGTCTCTTTTGTAAAATGATTCAATTTTGTCACCATAGCCATAGCTAAAATTAGTTTTGAAATAGATATTCTAGATAAAATATCCACCATTGAATTAGTGCTTTGTTTTTATATTTGATCACCAAATGATGTTTTCATAACAATCCCATCAATTTGTAGTGTCTATAAGGTCTAAAATTACCTACACGGTCATTTTCACCTTAATTTTCTATAGTAATTTTGGTTTCCATTCCTTAGACATGTTTTAGAGATCATTTTGACCATTTCTTGGCTAAAATATGTAATGTCCCCATTTTAGTATTCTCTTGCTTTGTGGTTGGGGATTTTTTTTGTGTTTGTGTCCACATGATCAAAGGGATAATATGAGGTTACCAGTGAGTTCAAAGGGTGTTGAGGAGTTCTACAATGCTCTCAAAATTTATTTCTGGCTTTTCGTTTGGGCTCCAAAATTCTTGGAGGGAGCATCTATTTATAGTAAGTCACCTAGTCAGCTTCATGCATCTTTATTCTTCATTTGGATCACTATAGTGCAGCTAGTTTGCGATTCTAATGTGATTTGACAGTTATGCAAAAATGAGTGTATTAATGGTATATTTTAATTAAATTAATAAGGTTGCTAAAAATTAATTAAAATAATTAAAAATGCCCTTAGTATTATAGCTCCTTAGAATTGGGATGAAATGGTTTAAATTATGGATGCTTTTAATAGGGACCTTGTGTGTCAAAATATGATTATTTTAATGAAAAGGTCATTTTCAAAGTTAGAAGGGTTTTTTAATTAAAAGGTGAATTTTAAATTAGAAGCCTCCGGAGGGTTTGGTGGGAAAAGTATAAAAGGAGGTTATGAGAGCTCATTTGGTTATGTTAGATAATTCTATTTATCTTTTTGAAACCCATGTGAGTATGGAGATTGAACTTGGTTTATCTCGACCTTTGGAAGGACAAAAACCCTTTCGAAGATTGGTTTCGGTGGTGAAAAGAATCCATCCTAAGTGATTCTGGGAGGAGGTCATTCAAGTCTTCTACTTGCGAAAATAGAGAAATTTTGTGATTCTCTTTCAAAGACAAAATTGGTGATAATTGATATTCATTCTGAAGTCTTAGAGGACATTTTGGTAATTAGTTTTGGAGGGGGTTTGCAAAGATTCTAGTCATCACATTTTCGCATCTTTTGAGAACTTATATTGTAGAAAGTTATTGTTTCAGATTTAATATGGGTCGATTGGGTTTGAGGAGCATTTTCATTAATGATTGAAGGTAGGGTTATCCCACAATATTGGTTTACAATTTTTGGCCAAACTAGACATTGAAATAATTTTTTCTAACTAAATCTTCACTTTCAGGCACCTATAGTGGCTAAACCGCGAGGAATTTAAAGATGATGCAAACTAGTGATTTGTGAAATTTTGTCTGTATATTCTAAATATTATTTTTTCAATTTTTTTGGAATCAAATTGCACTTCTTTTTCCATCTCCTTCGAAAACTAGTTTTTTTAAGTAAACACCATTTTTAACGAGTGACACTCACCGTATACAACATAAATTATTTTCTATGAAGGATAAAATTCTATTTTTTTTGAATTTAGATTTTCAACTATGATGTCTAGTGCTTCCAATTGGTTTCATACTATTTTGTTGAATATTTTTTCCTTGATCAAGTTTTGAAGTCAAACCAATTATAATTCAGACATAGATGAACCGTATACAGTGTAACTTTTTTTGTATGTATCGAAATTCTTTTTTTTGTTGTTGGATCAAGGACTTCAATATCTCGTGCACTCATTTTATTTATTTATTTATTTGATAATCTACTATTTTTCCACATGTGTAGAACAAAGAGCTTGATTTTTGGTGAAAAACCTATGTTTAATAAAAATAAAAATAAAATACATAATAAAACCAAAACATATTAAAATTATATTTGTTGGATAGCTCATTTTGAGGACTACCATCATCCTATTAGATCTGTAAAGTACCCTCCATTTTCATCCTCAACTTGAGCTTCAAAGGGAAAAATTCTAGAGTTTTTTGGTGGTAGAGGGTGAGAAGGTGGGAAAAGGGGGGTTCGAGCGAACCAGGGTTTGAGAGAACCCCCTTTCCACAACAATTTACTTCACTCATTTTGTCAGAAAATGTGGGGTCCAACATTTAATTAGTTCACTCGAAGGGGGGTTCTAGTGAACCCCATTTGGGTTTGCTCAAACCAAAATTTTGATCAAACCCCCTAAAACCAATTTTTTTTGCATGGGGTCATTTTTGCAACTTTTTCTTCCTCACTCGAATTGTAAACCACTTTTGTGGTTTTACCTAGTAATATGGCTAGGCATGTGGTTTATTGTAAGCTATTTTTTTGATCTGAACTAGATAACTTCTTCCTTGGAAAGCAAGACACCATATTCATTACCCAAGGGGAAATGTGGTTTTTCAATTAACCTAGGTGTGGGATTATTTGTTTTAGACCAAGGCATTGTTATTTTTTCTCCTAAATAATTGTAGCTTAGGTGTGGAGTTGTGATAGTAGTAATTTTTGTGTGTGTGTTGGCAACTGAAAAAGGATGTGAGGGTCTTTGATCATTATTGTTGCATTTCCAGACCTTGTGTGGTATAACGGAGATATTATGAGGTGTGAGACTTCTACTATAAGGTGTGGAGGACACATTCTAAAGGTCGTGGTACTGTCTAAGAGTTAAATGTAAATTGCTGGTCATTGTCCATTTGCTTGTACATACGTTGAGGTTATTTATGGGTATTAAAACTTTTTCTAGGTGTGATTACTAGTAGTATTCACCATTTCCCTCACTCTAAAATGTGTTGATAACACCTTCAGGCCAAGTGTGGGTCTCCAGGTTTAATGAACATTATTGTAATAGCTATTCAAACTATGCTCAGATCACAATATTAAATATTTGTAGTTTGTTTACTTCTATACAAATTCTAGAATAATATTTATCTACAAGTTATCCATGATCATTATTCTATCCATATGACAAAATGACTGTAGCTAGTTATTACAAATGACTTGGTAAATTAGGTATTTATCACTAAATATGAAGTTATTCTCAATATTATGTCTATCCAAGTTTTACATCTATTGTAATATGCCAATAGTTCATTGAAGTAAATTTTCCTAAGTTTTCACTATGCAAGTAAAATCAACTATGTAATAAACCATCACTCAAGCATTTTTTGCCAACCACAGACTCATATGTGGTCCCCCACACATATATCAATAATAGATGGCCCTACCCTTTGACAAAGGTATTGGGTGGGTAACCCCATATGACATACCACTCTAAGCTTAGTGTTGTGCCCTACATGACTTGGATTTATAACCTACACTAGGTAACCCTCATGCATTTAAATGGACATGGTTACTTGAGAGTGGAGCCTCGATCAATCACACTACTTTGGCCAAAGTATTCTCACTCAGTACCTCGAGTGAAGGTCTACCATTCACTTACACTATAACAAGCTCATTTTGACTTAAGGCCATTATATCTATGCTTAGGCAATCCCACTCCATGGGCAAGCTACTCCCTAGAATAACCTATCTCTTTAACACAACCTAGGTAACACAACTCATTAAGTAAAGTACTAGTTCCCTCCCTTCATCAGATAACAATCCTAGGAGTAACCTACTAGCCATCTAGCAGAATTAAATATCTAGGTATGAGTGTCCCTTAAGTTATGAGTGTATTGTTATGATTTAAATAACAATACCTATGAAAAAAAATATCTCCTATCATGGAGTAATCACTAACATTACACAAATAGAGTAAATAGTTTGCACTTTTATTTCAAAGCAAACACTACTTTTCCCTATATGCAAGTAACTATAATAGACTAGTTTAAACAATCAAGAAGCAATTCTTTCAAAACTAATACAAACACGGGAAGAATATCCTCATGCCTATGATAAGCTTTCCAATCGACTAGTTGCAAACACAACACTTCCAAAACAACAACTAGCTTGGTATTGATCCTTCAACAAAGTCTCAACAACCACTATTTCAAAAGTTGGCAAATACTTCTCTAAAAATAATAACAAACTCTCTCTAATGCTCAAATCTCTCACTCATTGTAATAGTTAGAATAATGCAGAAAGGTATATAAATAGAATGTAGAAACTTGCTCAAAGAATGCGTCACAAACAAGTGAACTAGCTCCACTATTTATACAAAAATTTGGTAACTAATCATCCTATAGTTTAAGCATGAGTTTTGACAGCAGCTAGCATGCACAACAACACATATAACACAACTAAAAGGTGGTGAACATGTAAGCACTTACTCAACTAAAACAATTATAGATCAATCTTGTTGATCAACAATGATTAGAGACTAATTCAAATCTCCACATGATAGAATTTGGTTTGCATTTCTTATAGGACATCTACAGGTATAATGATTCAAAGGTGGCATCAAAGCGTCATTATTCAATCTCAAAGCTGGCATAGTTTCCTTCTTATCAAAAAAAGTCAACATCAAATATGCAACACCAAGTTTGCATCAACTAAGTCTTGGTATGGGTAGATT
Source organism: Sequoia sempervirens (assembly GCA_007258455.2). NCBI lineage: Eukaryota > Viridiplantae > Streptophyta > Pinopsida > Cupressales > Cupressaceae > Sequoia > Sequoia sempervirens. The sequence goes on from VDFB02260000.1 coordinate 35,257, forward strand.
TACATAATAAATTGGTTTGAGAAAGTTGTCGACTAATATGCACGCCTTTACAGATGTTGGTCTATGCACAATAACATGGCATTTAAAGTTTACTAAGCCCACATGTTTCCCAAAAAATGCATCGACTTGTTCTTTCACCTTTCATCAACTTAATGGTTGCCCATTGTTTGCAGATTACAAACTCTTCATGCATAGATAGAAAAAGTATAATACGGCTAAAGAATACAATCACAATTACATCTTACTTCGTCCTTGATTTGGTTTAATAAATCAGCCTCTAAGTTATTTATGATAATCAACTTGAAAGCCATATATCGTTATGAATGTCAATCCTAAACCTACAAAAACACAACAAACAAACAAAAGATTAGTATCATATGCAAGTTAAATCAACATTCCCCATCAAGTTCATTTGAAATGCACAAGATAAGAAATGGAAATGAAGAACAAAAATGAAAACTATCAAATCCTATCTAATGCAAGCAAAATCTCAATCCTATGGGGGAATTGGTGCCATTTTGATGTGGAAAATGACTCTTTCCCAACTCCTTTGCAAGCTTGATGAAAATTGATCCACTTGATGATGAAGAACACAGAGCTCCTTGATGAAATTTACAATAACCTAACTATGATGATAGAAAATGCAATGAAAATAGATGAAATTAGCTCTCAATGTGAAGATAATAACTTTGCTCTAAGTTGTGGATCCAAAATGAGAAATAAAGTTTTTATTTATAGAACAAGATGGATGAATAAGAAAAATGGAGGAATGTGGTATCATTCAACATCCAATGGCCAAGTGTCACTTGTCAAGATGTGAATGGATGAAGCTTGAGCACATTTTGATGAATGTGCCAATAAATGACATTAGGTGGAATTTGAAATTCATGAAATGACAAGTTAGAGGGAGAAAAGAATGTCTTAAATGCCACTTTGCTCAATGCACAAGGACATGTAAGAGGCATTCAATTCCTTGTTGGAAGGACACATTCCTTTGGAGGAATTTTTAAATTTGGAGGAATATTCCCTATCTATGCCAAGTTGAGGGAAATTAGAGATTTAATAAATCAAAACAAATGATTTATCATGCAAGTTGCAATATATAGAGGATTTAGGTGATTAGAGAGTTAATTAATCAAGTTTGATTAATTTAAGTGATGAGATTTGATGATTTGACAATTTGACTTAGACTTTTGGATTAATTTAAATCAAATTGAGATGAAAATGATTTTAGACTTAATTAAATAAAGGGTTGATTTATTTAATTAAAAGGGAACAATGTTAGTGCTAAATCAAATAAAGATAAATTTATTTAATTTAACTAGATGACTTTAGAGATTTAATTAAATAAAATGAATAATTTAATTAAAGGAGGGACTATAGGATTAATCAAATAAAATGATTTATTTAATTAAGAGGTGAAATTTTATTGAGTTTAATCAAATAAAAGTTATTCAATTAAATGGTCAAAAAAAGGGGATGATTCAGGACAAAGTGATGTTAGTTAAATCAGGATTGGGTGTATAGCATCAATTGGTACATTTTACATGTCTACATTTTGCCCCTCTTTGAAGTGATGCACTTATTGTGTTGATTCAAAGAATAAACATGTCTTGATCAAGAGCCAATTTTTTTTTTTTTCAAGATGCCCCAATGCTACCCCAGTGGATGAAATATGTTGGTATACTTCCCCCTTGCGAGATTGGATGAAATTTTGGATTTTTGGGTGGTCTCACAAAAAAAAGAGGACAAGGTGCTTGATAGGTCCAGAAAGGCTCTCGGAGGCCAAAAACCTGCCAAAACATGACAAAAAGATGCAAAATGAGCTTTGGTTGGGAAAAAACGAGATCAAGGGTCCAAAACCCTAGCTGAACGGCCAAATGGGGTAAAAAACCCTAATTTTCAAGCTTAAATGGGCCTCAAGGGGCCATTTCCAATTCATTTTCACATTCAGCCTTGGATGATTTTGCAAACTTGAGCTCTGACCCCTTCGAGAGATGGCACAACGACCACTTCCATGACATGTCTCGAAGTGAGTGCGAGTGTACCAGAGGCTTCCCGATGTAGGACCACCGGTGAGTGATCTTGACTTGACTTCATTTTTTTATTTTTGAGTGCATTTAATAGCTTAGGAAGTCAAACTTGTCCAAGAGGTCTTGTTTGGCACCATTGCAAACTCTATTTTGGTGCCACGCGACCTCAAATTGCACCGCCATCATGAATAACAATGCAGCGTCATAGTTTGGAGTTAGGATCCAAACTCCAAACTCAGCCGCATATGAATATAGCACTACGACGAGCCATTTTGCAACTTAGGGTTTAGGGGGTTAAACGAAAGTGCACTCAAACTATGCCGCGATGACAAAGTTTGGGGGTCAAAAGCTTCCAACAACATAGTTTGGAACTTCCAAACTATGCCGCAATTGCAAATAATGACACATATGTTGTTTCAATTGCAAAAAATTTGAATAGGATCATGATTTTTTATGAAACTTGATGTCGTGACTTTCCTGATGCAAGAGGAGGCTAAGATTCTTCATTAGTGTGAGCATAGTTCCCTGATACTTTTTGGCAAGGTATGCACGAGTGGCTATAGGAGCAGCTGGGGGTGATCAAACTTTGGTAAATTGCATACACACATCTCGTTAGGACACACTTGGGGATGATGACCCTGTTAGCAGAGCAATGGCACAGTGAGACGTCCTTATTTCACCTTCCTAGAGGTGAGGCGATAATGACCCTAGAGGATGTTTGACATATTTTGGAATTATCGATCCATAGAGAGAGAGAGTGATCTATGATGTGGATTTTAGGTGAGATGCTTTCCATGGCATGATGGGCCTAGAGGAGATCATCTTTGTAGAGGGCCAAATTGAGTTGGAGCGCTATAGGCTTGTTGTCTCACCATTCTGATTGGTTTTTGCAGTGATCATATAAGGACTTATGGCACCAGATTGGCATGGCCGATATTTTAGTCTAGGATGGGGGCTCACCAGGGAGAAAATGGTCAGACGACGAGTATGCTTTTCCTAGGGGCTAGTATTACTAGCCTCACTATATAGAGATCTTCACTAGGTTGCATATTGTGACAATAGATCCATTGGGGCTGGGGTCACACTCCTCCACATCTGGGCCTAGGAGTATAATGTAGTGCTCCACCCACAAGTGACACCTATTGACATGGAGCCGAACGATCTAGTTGTCTTGAGATATAGGGGAGGAGTTTCATTTTCACACATTGGATAGCACGAGATTCCTCACTAGAGGAGGGTTATTGATGATATGCGAGAGTTTACATGGCGACCGTAACTTGGGTGTCCAGCTTGGTACGATGATCCCCAAAAACTATTTTTCACTCAACAGGACAAACTCGTGCAGGGTCAGGAAAAATATGATAGTTGAGAGATACCTACCTAGCCGAGTTTTGAGATAGTTTGGTGAGTCACAAGATTGTCTTGATGACCAGTACATGGTGATATTTGCATGTTCTACAAGGGAGCACTCCTAGGGCTGATACATTCCTGCTGACAAGGAAGTACAGAGTTTCCAACAACTAGTGCCTAGGCCGTGGCCATATGATTAGGGTCAGGCTGATGCAGGCACCACATAGGCTTTTAGAGATTGGTTTCGTCCACCACTCAAGTTGACAATGCTAGGGACACCATCAGCACGATGAAGACCTAGGGGGAGATCCATAGGACAAGGTTGAGGCCAGGGAGGCCATGAAGACGAGGACAAAGACGAGAGCTGGGGAGGATGCAAGTCTAACCAGGATAGAGCACAATAGGATCCCCCTAGGTGGGATCAGGATCAAGATCAGGTTAGACATGACTAGGATTAGCTGCTATAGGATCAAGATAGATAGGTAGATCAACCACCCCAAAGGGATCAAGGACCACCTCTGAGAGACCAAGGCCCACCACTACCACCTGATTAGAGAGATGATTTGATACAATAGTTGCAAGCACAGGTGAAGGGTCTACAAGGTCAGATTGTTGCATTGACATTAGAGAGAGATTAGCTTAGGACAGAGCATGATTAGGTTGTCCAGTAGAGACAGGTTGCAGAGCTTAGAGCAGCACTGGAGTTAGGTTGCCACCAGTAGCTAGATAGCATGGAAACCTCCTCATCCTAGAGTATAGTGTCCCTACAAGCATACAAAAACATGGACCAAGAGGTAGATTATTATAGGGTCCACTATCATCAGGTCGTGCCTTGAGTGTCCCAAGTCCTAGATTTTTCACAGTGGATAGACTACCGACCCCCAAAGGATCACAATGAGAGACCACCTGGCAAGGGGAGCAGTTAGTAGGGGTAGGCTATTTTGATAGAAGATATGACTCCTTTTTGTGATCTATGGGCTCATTTTTTATAGCCCCATGGGTGATTTGTACTATATTGATACATACACGTGTACATTTGATCTTGATTCATGTACCATGACAGTTGTACATTATTTTGATGATATATATGATATGAGATGTTTTGATGTGATGTGTGATGTTTTGTTCTATTTATGCATGATGGATAGATATTTAATTTCCTATATGTGATGTTTTATATGGGATGCAATGTATGATTATTCAATGCAATGATTATGTGATGTTTGTGGATGCATTTCTTTTTCAATATTTTTCTATGCACTTTTTACAATGATGATGTAAATGTATGGATGCAAACGTTTATGATATACAAATGATCTTAACATGCTTAGAATAAGTAACCTATATTATGTCCTATATGATGATGTAAGTGTGATGATGTATTGATGTACCATGATTATGCAATGAGATGTTTTTTAGTATCTTTTTTTGCATGATATGATGATGCAAATGATGAATGATGATTATGATATGATAATGCATTTAATGATGCCTATGTGATTTATGCAAATGGATGATATGATGTTGTTTATATGGTATGATTATGCATATGACAATGCCTATGTGCTTATGATGATGTGATTATGTAATGAATGCAAATGTGTAATTAATGGGATGCTTAGAATAACCAATCTATATTATGCAAATGATAGAAATGCAATGCATGTGATATGATTTAATGCTTTCTATATGATATGATATGCATTATGTGGTATGTTGATGGTTTGTGGATGTAGGATGGATGCATTAGCAATGCTTTTGATTTAATTGTCATGGTACCCTGTTAGCATGAAAAGAAGATAGAAGAAGAAAAAAAGAGATGAAGACGAGAGGATCCAACAAGTCTATGATCTAAGAAGACCTTATTGGAGATGACAATGATACAAATGATGTTCATTTGCCAAGAATTGGGATTTTCAAAGGGACATTTACCTTATGTTTGATTACGCATGCGGTATGATGCATCAAGGTATAAAGAACTAGGATGGAATTGCACTTGGTGTGATGGAATTTGACTCAACAATTAGATAGGAGTACTCTTTTTCACACCTGGCATACGAAACCATGTTCAGAGTGTAGTTCAGATATCTCAAACATCTCAAACCAAAACATAGAAAGGCAAGCCTTCTTATGTGGTCAAACAGATATTTAAAACACCCTCCCTAAAAACCAAACAAAACATGCATGACCAAATTTATATTACAAGAATATCCAACAAGCATAGTAGACAAAAGATAATGATTTTTGCCCCATTCCTATCTCTCTAAGTCTTTCGTTTAGCATCATCGAGAGGTCCTTGGAATGAATGCAATAAGATAAATTTAGCAAGATAAAACCAAGTAAATAAACAAGCTAATGTTCTTCATACCGCTAGCCAAGACTAAACTACAGTGATGCCTGATGTTGATGTCCATTGTAGGAAGGATGCATCCTAGGAAATGATGATATCGAATGATGATGAGATTTATTGGATGATAAGTTATTGACATGAAAAGTTGACCAACTTGTTTACTTACTGATTTAGGCTTCAAACTTTGACACTTGAGTTTTCACTTTTGACTGATAGACTTGTTTCTGATTGTTTCACCAAAGGTTGATGGAGATGATTGATTTATTATGATTGATGTTTATTTCAGGTGAAAGCGAGTTGAGATGGATGAATGAATTTTTTGGGTTTTTTTAATGTTTTTGATCTTTTTGAAATGTTTTTAGGTTGTTTTTTTTGTATTTTTTAGTTTTTTACAAATGTTTTGATTTTCAAGTTTTCCAATTTTTAGGTGTTTTCTAAGATTTTGACCAAGACCTATCCTAGGGGTCTCGAGGGTTGATCGATAGATAAGACTTTCCTATGTTATACACGCAAAGACTACGTATTTTTCCTGACGACATACTTGTTTATAGATGAAGATATGAACATGATGAAATGCCAATTTATTATGATAGACTCCTATAAGATTGACCTAAATATCTCGAGGGATGATCAAAGATCAACCTTGCCTACGTTCATAGCTCAGAGATGATGTAGTTTGATAAATGACTCTATTTTTTAACTTTTTTGACTAACTTTTTGACCTGTTTTTGGATTTTGATATAATTTGGATGTTTTGGATTTTTTTTATTATTTTATGAATGTTTTTGGGATTTTTTGATTTTAAGAATTCAAGAATGTACACAAATTTGATCCAATGTAGGAAATGCCCCATGCATGATACAATAGACTACTCTAATATAAACAAGACAAACTGACCTTTGGAATGGGCCGAGTAGTACTAGGAGGGATCACGACACGAATATAGAACCAAGCTATGATGTGGATGTGGATGGGTGACAAAAGGATGTGATGGAATGCAATGGATGTATGAGTTATGCAAAGCAAGTCGCGAAGACCAAGATGGATGGAGAGTGATTATTTTACACATGGCACCTATTTACCAAGTTTTCACCAAGGTACTTGCCTAAAGCGCCACCGAAGAGGTTTTCACTAGAGGACGATTTTTCTCTTTACTATTTTTAATTCTTCTTCTGATTTTTTTTTTGTTTTCACCAAGATGCCTATTTTCCAAGTTTTCATCAGGGTGACCATTTTTTCAGGACATTTTCTCATGTTTTTGTATTTTTGGTTTTATACCTTGCAAGATTAGGCATAAATTTTTTTGAGATGGGAGTTATTCATGGGCTCCTATAGAGGTTCCCCTTTGGGTGTTGACAACTTGTATGCCCCTAACTTGTAACTTTCTATGATGATGAATGGGCCCAACGAATCAGGCTCAAATTCACCCTTACTATCTAGATTTGGCAAAAAAAAGTTTATTTTCCTTCAGCACAAGCTCTCCGACCTGGAAAGTCCTACTTTTGATCTTCTTGTTGTAATTTTGTTTGAGGTGGTTTTGATATACCTGCAGATGGTTCAAGGCATTTAGATGTCGCTCATCTAGCAATTCCAACTTGTTCAGTCATGAAACTCGATACTCTTCATCTATAATGTGGTTTTGCAGTGATATCCTCAGGGACGAAAGCTTGATCTCAATGGGTAATATGGCTTCTAATCCGTAGACCAGGGAAAATGGGGTGGCACTTGTGGGTGTGTGGATGCTTGTTCAATAGGCCCAGAGGGTAGGATTTAGCTGCAAATTCTAGTCACAACCAACTTCATTGACCATATTTTTCAAGATTTTTACTATGGTCTTATTTGTGGCCTTGGCTTGGCCATTCCCTTGGGGTTATTATGGAGGGGAAAATAAATGTTGGATTTTGAATTTGTCGCATAGGTCTCAAACATCCTGGTTCTTGAATGGTGTCCCATTATCTAAGATAATGGCTTGTGAGACACTGTAGCGACATATTAAGTAGTTCTGGATGAACTTTGATATCTACTTTTTGGTTATGTATGTCATAGGTATGTCTTCCACCCACTTTGTGAAGTACTTAGTGGCGATAATGATAAACTTGTGGCCACTGGATGAGATGGGGTTTATTTTTCTGATGAGATCGAGCCCCCACTGCAAAAAGGGCCATGGTGTGATGATGGGATGAAGCTCTTAAGCTGGAGCATGGATAAGATTTCCATGATGTTGACACTGCAAGAATTTCCTGACATATTCATATGCCTCTCTTTCCATGGTGGGTAAATAGTACCCTGTTCTCAACAAGTCTTGGCCAAGGTCATACCACTCGAATGGGAACCACAAATACCATTGTGCACCTTAGTTAAAGTGATCAAGGCCTCCTCAAGATTTAGACACCATAACAGGGTTCCTTCTATGCTCTTACGGTATAGGGTATCTCTTAGGATCACAAAGTGGGATGTATTTTTGATGAAAGTTCTCTTTAGGCTCAAGGGTAAGTCAGCAGGGAGCACTCATATTCTTAAGTAGGTGTAAATACCATGGTACTAGGGATCACCAGGAGCAATGATTTCACACACAAATTTAGACTCTGGTACCTTGAATGAAGGTACAAGAAGCTTCTCTACTAGGAATTCATGCTTTGGGACATTGTGAGGGATGTCCAGTAGGGATCCAATTGTTGCCATGGCGTCCACTACTCTGTTTTTTTCTCTAGGAATCTGCTCGAATGTGATATCAGTGAAGGACTCCTTTAGACTTTCCACCAGCTTTTTGTATGGATTCAACTTGTCATATTTTCTTTGATACTCATCATTCACTTGATTGATTATCAGTTATGAATCTCCATATACCTTGAGAGCCATGATATGCATCTACACTATTATTCTGAGACCTATGGTTAGAGCCTCGTATTCTGCAATATTGTTAGGGCAGGGAAATGCCAAGTTGTACGATCTAGGTATGTAGTCCCCCTATGGGGTGATGAAAAATAATTTGGATCTTGATCCATGATGTGTGTAAGAACCATCAAAGTAAAGTTTCCAATGATTGGCTATGCTTAGGTTGAAGATGGATTCATCGGGGAACTCTGATATTAGTGGATTTTCTGAGTACAAGGGTGCCTCTGCAAGCTTATCTATGATCACTTGTCCCTTGATAGCCTTTTGTTCCACATACTCGATGTCGTATTCAAATAAGATCATGACCCACTTAGCCATTCACCCTATGAGTATTTCCTTAGAGAGTAGGTACTTGAGTGGGTTGATCTTAGCAATGAGTTTGATTTTATGTGCTAACATGTAGTGTTTGAACTTTTTTGAAGCAAACACCATTGCTAGATAGGATTTTTTAATGAATGAGTAGTTTAACTCATGCCCTACCATTGTGTGGATGATGTAGTAAATGACCTTCTCTATTCCATTTTCATCGTGCTGAGCTAGGAGAGCACTGAGAGCTGCTATTGTTGATGATATGTAGAGGATTAGAGGATTTCCTGGGATTGGCGGCATGAGAACTCGAGGTGTGAGCAAGTACTCTTTGATCTTGTTGAAGGCCTGGTCGCATTTTTCATCCCACTTGTACACTACCCCCTTGTGGAGTAGGTGAAAATATGGGATTAACTTGTCCGCTACTTGGACTATGAACCGACAGATTGATTTGAGCCTGCCTTGGAGGCCTCTTAGCTGCTTCAATGTATTAGGTGCCTCCATCTCGAGTATTTCCTTTACTTTAGTAGGACCTATTTCAATCCCTCTCATGGACATGATGTATCCCAACAACTTCCCTGATTGTACGCTAAAGATGCACTTCTTTGGATTAAGGTAGATCTTGTATTCCTCAAGTCTATCAAAGATGGCACTTAATGCTGCTACGTGGTCCATTCTCTTTCTGTATTTTTCCAATTTGTAGTCAACATAATCTTCCATAGTCTTGTGGATCATATCATGAAATATTAATGTCATGGCCCTTTGATAGGTTACTCCAATGTTCTTTAGGTCAAACAACATCATGTTTCAGCAATATGTCCCCCATGGACAACTGAAGGTCATTTTTTGCTAGTCTTCTTTGGCTATCATGATTTGGTTATACCCAAAGAATCTATCCATCAGTGAGAGAATCTCATTTCCTACAATCATATCTACAATCATATCAATTTTAGGTAGCGGGAAGTCATCTTTGAGACATGCCTTGTTCATGTCTCTAAAATCTGTGCAGATACGAATGCCCCCAGTGTGCTTAGAAATGGGTACCATATTTGATGCCCACTCTAGGTAGTCGATCGGTCATATGAATCTTACATCAAGTAGCTTCTTCAATTCCATTTTGACCAACAAGGCAATCTGAGGATTCATTTTTCTTAACTTTTGTTTCACAGGCTTGGCTTTAGGGTAAATTGCTAGATGGTGGAACACAATCTCCAAATCAAGCCCAAGAATGTTGACATGAGTCCATACAAAATTGAATTTCCTTTCCCTTAAGAAGGCAGCCAGGAGCTCCTATTCCTCTGACAAGAATGACTCTACATAGAATGTGATGTGCAGTGTTTCATATGTTCCCAAGTTGACTGAGTTATACTTCTCAGCTAGAACTACAGAATTAGAGAGGTTTTCACCATTGGATGTGTCCTTTATTTTTACTATTTTCGGGTCTAAGAGTGCCATAGTGTGGTTTTCACTCAAGGACCTAGAGATTATTCTTAGTTTTTTTCTTTTGCAACTGAGGGATTCAATTATCTCCCCATAGTATGCATGGGTATCCAGCTCAATGTCAAATCCTGCCTTGTGATCCCCACAAAGAATGTTATCTCGCAGTCCCATGAATTCCAAGAGTACCTCATCATTTTTGAATGTTTCTATAATTGGTAGTCCTCATTGGTTGTAATCGATGAGCTGGGGGTAGACTAGTTTTATCTCATTGGTTTGGTTTTCAGACTCAAAGGATAGGGTGCTAATCATAAAAATGCTAGATTTTTTGAATAATGCAGGTTTACCTCTCTCGGGTTCATCATCCTTACTACTACACACATCAGTTATGCCAAAGGTGAAATTACCTAAGGGCAACCCTGCGAACACTGGTAATTGAAGGGCGACTGTTGATGACCGAGGGGTTAATACTGATTCCTGAGGAGGTGTTATGACCTTTCTAACTAGGGCGGCTCTGCCATGTATGGTTACCCTTAGAGGGGTACAACCGAGGCCAAGATTCTTCATGTGTTTCTCAACAATGAGGAGTTCCAGAAGGCCATTATCATTTTGCCCAATTTTCTTATTTCTGTTAGAGCCCATGGAAAGCATCATTTGTAGCCCTTTACTACTGTCATCCATAGGAAGGTCGATTGTAGGTTTGTTGTCTTGGTACAACATCCTAGATGGATCTTCTTCTACTACTTCTTGACCTAGGTCTCCCCAACTCCTGAAGCTAGAGGGGCCTGTTGTGAATATTTGGGGTGGAGTGCTATTTGGTTGTGGTTGGCACCGCAACCTAGGAGATTGTGGCGACTCTCCTACCATGAAATAATTCTTTGGAATTGTATAATCCCACACCCATTATCTTGGATAATGACCTTGATGTTAGAGATGGCAGGAATTTTAGGTGGCTTTGTCCCATAACTACAGGAAAGAGTAGCTGGGTCTATGTATGGTGTCGAAGGGCCTTCATCATTCTCGGGCACTTGGGGGATTTTGTAATATTTTTCTTCCAAATTCTTGCAATAATAGAATAGTTCAGGATCACCATGGATGGTAACCCTTGACATTGGTATGGGAATTTGATGCATTGGTGGAAGGTGGAAGTGAAAGCTTGCATCCCATGAATCCAGGGATGCCCCAAAAGGATATTATATGACAATTCTAGGTCAAGAACCTGACATGTTGTTTCCATGATGGTTGGCCCTACTTGAATAGGGAGTTGGATGGTGCCCTGAGACACTCTTTCTTGATCATCATAGGATCTGATGGTTATTCCTTTTCCTTTCTTGACAACATCTTCATTGAAGCCCATAATTTTTATTAATTTAAGGGTGCATATGTTCAACCCTATAGTTCCATCCACTAGGACCTTCTTAACCTTGGTTCTATGGGCGTAAGCCTCAAGATGAAGCATGCGATTGTGAGATGGTTGTGTTGGAAGATATTTCTTTGAAAATGTTAGAAGGTGAGGTGTAGTGAGGTGTGTGACCATAGCTTGGAAATGATCTAGATCTAGATCAGTGGCAACATAAGATGAGGCCAAAGCTTCTTCAAGGATCTTTTTGTGGGCTAGTGAGATTTTCAGCAACTCCATGATGGGGATTTGAGTTGGGTTTCTCTTTAACTGGTTGAGGACATTATAGCTATTGGGAACAAATCTTGGGTTGGAAGCGAATGCTCTGGTTGGCTGAGATGGTCCTATGATGGTGAATTTTCCACCTCTTGTAGTGACTCCACAATCAGCTTGGGATCCTTGGATGGTGATAACAGTGCAATAATAATCTAGGGATGCAAAAACATGGTCATATACATGGTTTACACTTTTGAATGCACCCTTTTATTTATCATTGTTATTATTTCCCTTGTTGTTGTGATTGGGCATTGGATTCATGTAAATCCTAATATTTTGATTTCCAGCTGGTTGTTCCACATTTATGATTTTGTTGTCTATGAGGTCCTGGATCAAGTGCTTGAGCATCATGCAATTGGTAGTTGTGTGTCCTTTGATTTTGTCAAAATCACAAAGGTAATTTTCATTGTACCATGGTAGTTTTACCAAGGGTTCTTGATAGTTTTCGTATGTGGGGACTATGATGAGGTTTTCCTCCAATAGTCTCTTCATGATAGATTTAGTCGATTCCCCAAGGGTTGTGTACTTTCACTTGGGGGAATTCTTGTTTCATCAAGTTGGTCCCCTTTGATCATTCACATTGTTGACTGTTTGGTTGTTTAGTTGTTCAGCCACAGTGTTGGCTTGTCGATTGTTCTGAGTATTAGCTTGGGGTTGTTGTGGTGGTTGTGTGTTTTGTCGAGGTGCACTGATGACAACTTTGGTTTCCACAACACCATCATTGGTAATGTTTCTATTCTTTGCCCATGTGTGAGGTTTGTTGTTATAGCTGGTCGATGGGTGGCTTTCTTGATAAGGAGCCCCCCCTTGCGAGATAAGGGCTCATTTGATATTAAGCGCCTTGGGGATCAACTGATCATTGGTTGTGAGGCATTGCATCTTGAGATGAAAGGACAAGAGTCCTTCAAGGTTTACAATGATGGTACACACTTGTTGTTCCTTAGGCATGGCCCATTTTCTTCTATTGGACTTTGATCGCCATCATTGCATGAATGAAGCAAAAATTTCTCCCTTGGATTGTTTCATAGCCGATAGTTCTTCAAGGCTCACATCCATAGCTATGTTGAAGGAATAACTCTAGATGAATGCATCCACAATTTCCTAGAATTTTTTGATTCCTGAGAGATGAAAAAAATAGTTGATGGTGGGACCTGCAAAGCTCTGAGGGGACAATCACATCAGTAATTTTTTTCATGACTTCTATGCAGTGAACCTATAACTCCCTAATGTGATCTTTAGGGTTTCCTATCCCATGATATTTATCAAATTTGGGATCTCAAATCCCTTTAAGAACGGTTTCATGATAATGCTCCCATCGAACGAGTAGGGGCATAAGTTCTTTGGTGGCTTTGTGGTTTTCCTTGATTGAAGATCGAGCACTTGTTGTGAAAGGAATTTGATTTGTGATGATACATATTGAGGATCAGGGGGTGGGATGAAGGTGTTTTGAGGAGGTTCAGTCATTGGAGGGATGGGTAGATTGGTTGTTGTGTTGGTGGATGGTGTTTGCATGTTTTGTTGTGTCAAGTATGCATGTAATTGTTGTTGTACCAAAAAATCTTGATGTTGGTCCTATTGTTGTTGCACTAATAATTCTTGTTGTTGAGCTTGCTGTTGTTGATGTGCCAATAGTGCTTGTTGTTGTTCCAAAAATGCTTGTTGTTGGGCTACTAGTTGGGCTACTTCTTGTTGCTCTTGGTATTGTTGCAATTCCAGTTGGTATGCTTGCTACTGTGCAAGGTATTGTGCTTGCACCTATGCTTGTTGGGAAGCTTGGGAAGATTGAGCAACTTGAGTGGCTTGCATTGCTTGTTGGGCTTGTTGTTGTTGCAACAGTGCTTGGGCTTGTGCCTAGGCAACTTGTTGCACTTGTTGATCTTGCACTACTTGTTGTGTGGCTTGAGTGGCTTATGCTTATTATGCAGCTTGAGTAGTTTGCACTACTTGTTGGGCTTGTTGTTGTTGAAACAATGCTTGGGCTTGCACTTGTTGTACAACTTGAGCAGCTTGAGTAGCCTGAGAGGCTTGAGCATCTTGAGTAGCCTTAGTGGCTTGTGTTGCTTGAGTGGCTTGTGCTATTTGTTGAGTGGTTTGTGTTTGTTGTGTAGCTTGGTATTGCTAGAGTTCCTTTTGGTAGGATTGGTGAGCTTGTAGTGCTATACTGTACTGGCTTTCCATATTTGGATTTGGCGGCAGTGGTGGGGGATTTGGAACGTTAGATGTGGTGGTGAGTAGTTGAGACATGGTTTGATTGATTGTGGTAGTGAGTGGTTGAGATGTGTTTTAAGTGATTATGGTAGCAAGTGGTTGAGATGTGTTTTGAGTGATGTGGTGGTTGGTGTGATTGAGGTACTAGGTCCTTGAGAGACCATGTTTTTATTTTTTTGGATTGATGTCATTGCTTGGTTGGATACCATCTATTGTTGCCATATTGATGGTATATTCAGAGGGTTTGATGTAATGATTTGATTGGTGATCGACGGATTGACCTGGATTGATTGATTTGTGTTAGGTAAAGGAGGTAGCCCTAAACCAAGAAATGATGTTGATGTTGGTAGTGGAGGTAATGGTGGTGAGGTGGTGGTGGTACTAATGGAATCAGTGGAAGGTTCTCTAGAGCATATGAAGATGAAGCCCCAAAAATTCCACTTGGTTCAAATAGGCATGCTTATACCAATGGAAGGGAAACTTGGGTGTCAAGATCATATGTTGGTGTTGCGTGAAAAGATGTGTTGGAGTCATAGAATGTGAGTGGGACATATTGGTGGAGTGGATTTTGAGGGATGGTACTTGATGTACCTATTATGGTATTGGCATCCAAATTCTAATTATTGACAAGGGGTGTTTTTGAAGGGAATGGAGTAATGAATCCCCCTTGTTAACAATAGGTTGTGTGGTGGCAATGAATGACATGGATTGCGGAATGCATTGGATGATACTTTGAGTGGGTGGGGTGAATGGTACAAGTGACTTAAAAGGCTTCTCCACAATAGTGCTTATGTATCGAAATTAGAATGTAGTTTAGCTCCTTCCTTTACCAATTCAAGCATGTATTGGGAAGGATTTAGTTTTAACATGGCTTTTACAAGTCTATGGTTGTCAAGGTTTTGAAGCATTTCAGTGATCTAATCTTGGGTCACCCTCGAGTTGGTGATGTCTTCCACTTGCCCTTCCTCTTGAGGATCTTATATTATGAGAGAAATATTGGGTAATGGGTTGCTTGGTCCAACAAGATAGTTCTTGGGTGCAGTTTGACTGAGGTCACTCAAAGTTGATGTTTCTTTGTTGTTCTCCATGTTCTTCTTGTGTTACGATCTGGTTTGAACCATAAAATGAGGCTCAAAAGAGAAAATCTAGGATTTTTAAAGATCAAAGGTGTGATGATGAAATATGTGTGAAAGATGGATGATATGGATGATTGAACTCTTAGAAAATATTGAGAATGCTAAACTTTTGGGACTTTTTGGATTCTTGGATTCTTGGATTTTGTTTTGATTTTGATTTTGGTTTTTGGGTCCTTGGATTTTGATTTTGACCTTGATTTGGTTTTGGATTATTTTGATTTTGGAATCGGATAATGAACAAATAGATCCCAAGATGTTGGATGTTATCTATGGGAGAGACTTGCTCACAAGATGATAATTTGTCTAAGTGTAGGGAGAAGGATGCATCTACCCACACCTAATAAAACACGATGATTTGATGATAATTCAACTAATTAGCATATGGAGAAGGATTCATCTACACATACCTAGCCAAATAGGATGATTTTATGTTTTATTTCAAGGCTTTTGATTCAAGGATTTTAATTCATGGATTTGCCAAAAAGTATAGCATAAAGTATGGTTTCAAGGTTTTTAAGAATTTTTTGTGAGATGATTTTGGTTTATGTTTTGAAAGATGGATGAAGGTTGACTTTGATCCTATGCGTACCTAAAAATACTCTTGTTTACAAGACCTCGTTTTTGAAGATCACACTTTACTTCTAAACAAGATGTTCAAATTGCTGAAAGAGACCTGAATTTTGTTGATAATAAAACTCATACAAATTAGGATTGTTCCTTGAAGCTCTTTTGTGGAAGGTGAAGACCAATCTCTCTCTAAACTCATAGAGTGTTGAGAGATGCTTTTGATGAGCTTTTGGACTAAGAGCTTTGATCTTGGGTTTTTTTATTTTGATCTTTTTTTAAATAATTTGATGAAGCACATGTGTGGGGTTCAATTGTTCCTAGCTTTTCTTAGTGACATTTTTTTACCACAAATAAACTCTTGATTAGCTTTTGAAACTAGATGTCCATTGTCCTAACTTCTTCTCATCCCACAAAGTGTATTATGTGGAAATAAAGGAAATCAAGGCAAAGGTTACCTAATGTTTACTTTAGTAGGAGCAAATTGAGATGAAATCCAAATGCTTAGAAGCCTCTAAGAATTAGAATCCCAAGGGAAAGCACTAGCACGTGAATTTTTCTAAGGATATTTTCTTCTCCTAAAGGGTTTGAAATTTTATGATCATGTTGAATGTTTCTTTTTCCATGTTTTGAGATCAAGCAAAGTGTTTTTGATTCAAGTGATGCAAAATCCTATGTATGAAAGACAATATTTGTTGAGTTCCCACTTGGATGAATCTAGCTACACCTACTCTTGGCGAATGATTAGATTCTTGACTACATAGGATCCTCCTGACAGTGTACTCTCTTCTCAGGTCATCCAAGCATCAGTACCCATGAAACTCCCATGGCATACTTCTCATTTCTACTAAGAGCCATAAAAATGTGAGACGACTTTAGAACGACTGTTCTTGCACAAAAGTGACCAAACACATCCATAGTTTGATCAATCTATGTTTAGAAACAAAGAGAGAACACATGCGATATATTCCACTCACACTCGCATGGTTTGTTCAATTTTAAGAATCCAAATTGAAGTGTGAAGGTAATTACTTACACAACTTAATATCACCAAAATCCTTTTGATTCTCAAGAGAATCTTGAGGTGTGAGAGAAGCGCATACGTCTTTTAGATGACATTACTTTGGATAAGTAATTACAAAACATAAAAGCACTTGTTCATTTTAAATCCTTCAAAGCAAGAATTTGATTCTTTTTAAGCACCAAATGAAATATGAGATTTGGTTGTTCAATTGTTAAGTCCCAAAACAAAATCCAGTAAGTTTTTCTATAGTTCTTTTTAGTCCCTTTTATCTTGTTCTTTTTAAACCTAAACAAAAATTAGTGATTCCTAAAAGCATTAAGATGGAAAAAATCCTTAGAAAGCGATTATAAGTTCTCCCAAAGTATTTAGAAACACTTAATACAATGAAGACATGATGTCATGGTGGAAGACTCCTCCTTATGTCATCCTTGCCTTAACCTACAAAAACTGATTAAAACCAAGAAATACAGAGACAACAAACAGGTTATCACTCAAAAATGACCAAAAGCAAAAAGCACATTTCAAAATAAAGTGAAATTATGCCTTTTATTTCACCCTAGCGGAGTAGTCCATAGGTGCTACGAAGTTTAGAGGAGTCAGCAACGCTATATGGTGTCGCTTGACTGACAAGCAATGTACTGTAGAATTCCAGAGAGTGCAATTGTGACGCTATTTCAACTAGTGGTGTAGTTTGGAGTTTAAATATCTGGTCAACAAAGAAATAAACCCAACGTCACAGTTTAGAAATTTCAATTTCTCGATGGGAAGAAACAGTAGTGGAGTTTAGAGTTTTCTAGTGTTGTATGGTATCGTTGAGCTACTAGTGGCGTTGTATGGTGTCGCTGGGCTGATAGCGGCGTAGTTTCTTGTAGGCACAAAACCGTTAAGAAAACCATAGAATTTCTCAAAAAAAACATGTTGAAAATTTTTGATTCACCCTCCTTCTAGCACCAAAATTTGATTCACCCTCCTTCTAGCACCAAAATGTGAATGTTGATCCTAAACCTACACAAACACAACAAACACAAGATTAGTCTCATATACAAGTTAAATCAACATTCCCCATTGAATTCATTTGAAATGCACAAGATAAGAAATGGAAATGAAGAACACAAATGAAAACTATCAAGTCCTATCTAATGCAAGAAAAATCTCAATCCCATGGGGGAATTTGTGCCATTTTGATGTGGAAAATGACCCTTTCCCAACTCCTTTGCAAGCTTGATGAAGATTGATTCACTTGATGATGAAGAAAAATAAGCTCCTTTAGGAAATTTGCAATAACCTAACTATGATGATAGAAAATACAATGAAAATGGATGAAATTAGCTCTCAATGTGAAGAGAATAACTTTGCTCTAAGTTGTGGATCCAAAATGAGAAAGAAAGCCTTCTATTTATAGAAGAAAAAGATGGAAGAATAAGAAAAATGGAGGAATGTGGGATCATTCAACATCCAATGGCCAAGTGCCACTTGTCAAAATGTGAATGGAGGAAGCTTGAGCACATTTTGATGAATGTTCCAATAAATGATATTAGGTGGAATTTGAAATTCATGAAATGACAAGTTGGAGGGAGAAAATAATGTCTTAAATGCCACTTGGCTCAATGCACAAGGACATGTAAGAGGCATTCAATGCCTTGTTGGAAGGACACATCCCTTTGGAGGGATTTTTAAATTTGGAGGAATATTCCCTATTTATGCCAAGTTGAGGGAAATTAGAGATTTAATAAATCAAAACAAATGATTTATTGTGCAAGTTGCAATATCTAGAGAATTTAGATGATTAGAGAGTTAATTAATCAAGTTTGATTAATTTAGGTGATGAGATTTGATGATTTGACAGTTTGACTTAGACTTTTGGATTAATTTAAATCAAAATGAGATGAAAATTATTTTAGATGTAATTAAATAAAGGGTTGATTTATTTAATTAAAAGGGAATGTTGTTAGGGTTAAATCAAATAAAGATAAATTTATTTAATTTAACTAGATGACTTTAGAGATTTAATTAAATAAAATGAATAATTTAATTAAAGGAGGGACTATAGGATTAATCAAATAAAATGATTTCTTTAATTAAAAGAAGATGATGACTTAATCAGATAAATTTTATTTATTTAATAAGACGTGAAATTTGATGAATTTAATCAAATAAAAGTTAATCAATTAAATGGTCAAAAAAGGGGATGATTCGGGACAAGTGTGAGTGTACTAGAGGATTCCCAGTGCATGACCATCGGTGAATGATCTTGACCTAACTTCATTTTTCAATTTTTGAGTGCATTTAATAGCTTAGGAAGTCAAACTTTTCCAAGTGATCTTGTTTAGCGCCACAACAAACTCTATTTCAGTGTCATGTGACCTCAAACTACATTGTCATCGCAAATAGCGACATGACATCGTAGTTTGGAGTTAGGATCCAAAATCCAAACTCAAACACATATGAATATAGCACCACAACGGGCCATTTTGCAACTTCGGGTTTAGGGGTTAAATACAGGCACGCTCAAAATACGTGGCGACGACAGAGTTTGGGGGAAAAAGCTTCCAGCGGCACTACGTCACAATTGCAAACATCGATGCATATGTTGTTTCTACTATGGTGTGTGTAAGGTCAGATGAGTTACATTACTAGTTACTCAACCAAGACCTTCTCCTGAGTGATACTTCCCCTTCACCTAGAGGAATTGAATATATACCTACAACCACTAACACATGCACACAACAATCATCTATTCACAAAATTTGTATTATACAAAATACATCTTGAAAGTTAGAATATCAATTCAATATTCATCCAATCACCTAAATGCATTCCTTCGCATAACATTAAATGAGATAACATTCATCCATAAATTAGTGATAACAAAGTGAAAGTACAATACATTATATTCACATTTACCCTACATAGTAATAGTAAATAGTAATTACACAATTGGGGTGTAACATACTCCCCCCCTTGTGAATCATCATCCCCGATGATTGTATGTTAGCAACATAAAACAAAAAAAACAATAAACACACTATTTCAAGCATTCTCAAAAGTATCTAAAACATGAGGAAACTTCTTTTGAAACTCGACATAATCCTCCCAAGTGGTTGATTCTTCTGCATATTGGTCCCATTGGACTTTGCATTGCAGAACCTCCCTATTATGTAAGCGAAGCTTACATGTTTTTAGCACCTTGAAAGGCTCGATTGATACCATTCCAAGGTCTTGTACCTGTAAATTAGTCCAATCAATCATGTGATTATCACCAGGTACATACCTCTTTAGGTAGGACACATGAAAGACATTATGCATTTTGGAAAGAGCTAGTGGAAATGCTATTCGATAGGCTACTAGATTAATTTCCTCATGAATATCAAAAGGTCCAACATAATGCAAGGCTAACTTGGAAGACTTTCCAAATTTAATGGAGCTTTTGTGAGGGTTCACTCTCCAAAACAGTTTGTCACCTACGACAAAATTTTGGGGCACTCTCTTAGCATTGACATAGCTTTTCCAATGATAGTTAGCTTTAGCCAACCTTAGCTTAACAATATGAACTTTCTCATCCATTTTTGCTAACATCTCTTTTTCATGACTCACTCTATCCTTAAGTCTATCCCAACTTATAAGAGTTTGACACTTTTGACCATATAATGCTTCAAAAGGAGCCATCTTTATTGCAGAATGATAGGAATTATTGTAAGAAAATTCTACTAAGGGTAAGTAGTCTTCCGAATTGTACTGCTAATCCATGCAATACATTCTCAATAGGTCTTCCAATACTTGATTCACCCTTTTAGTTTTTCCATCCATTTCTAGATGATATGTTGAGCTAATATTCAACTCAGTCCCTAGTGTAGAAAACAAGGTTTTCCAAAACCTAGAAGTGACTCGTGCATCCCTATCTGAGATAATCTTCTCTAGAATTCCATACAACATAAAAAATTCTTGCAAAAAATTTCTTCCTATGATAGGTGCTCCATCAGTTAGATTCTTGGGTATAAAATGTGTGACTTTGGTAAACTTATCTACTACCACAAGAATGGCATTATGCTTATTTCTTGACATAGGCAATCCTTGCACAAAGTCCATACTTATGACTTGCCACTTCCTTTCTGGTATGTCACATGGATATAATAAGCCTGTAGGATGATGATGCTCCACTTTTACCCTTTGACATTCAAGACACCTAGCCACAAAATTATCAACATCTCCTTTCATTTCTTTCCAAAACTATAATGGATTTACATCTACCATCATTTTGGTCACTCTAGGGTGTCTAGAGTATGATGCTTCATGTACTTCCTTCCATACCAGATTCCTTAACTCCTCTATCTTAGGTGCATACATCCTACCTTTATATGTAAGTAATCCATTAGGTTCAAAATAAAAACCCTCATACCTAGAATCTTGCGGATTACTAGCGAGTGCCTACTTGAATTGCAAGTAGTACTCATCCTCTTTGCACTTTTCAACACTTGTCACTTAAATTCGGTTTGAATCATCACTATTGAAGAAATATGATGTCTTCGACTCAAGGCATTGGCAACTTGATTCTCTTTCCCTTTTAGACAACTGATATTGAAGTCATAGTCAACTATTAACTCTAACCATCTTTTCTGCCTAACATTCATATTAGGTTGAGTGAAAAGGTACTTTAACCCATTATGGTCAATTTTTAATTCAAAGGGTTTTCCTAACAAGTAGTGCTTCCACATTTGTAATGAGTGAACCACAACTACTAACCCTAAATCATGTGATGCATAATTTTTCTCATAAGGTTTCGGCTTTCTAGATTCGTAAGCAATCACTTGCCCATCTTGCAGTAACACGCCTCCTAAACCTTCCTCACATGTATATGTGATAACCCTAAAGCTACCCTTAGGATCTGGTACTTTCAAAACTGACATAGTGGTCAACTTCTCTTTAATTAGGTCAAAGGCTTCTTGACACTTCTCAATCCACTCGAATTTCTTTCCTTTCCTCTGTAAAGAAGTAATTGGAAAATAAATCTTGGATAAATTCGCAAAAAAATTCCTATGGTACCCTTTTAGACCCATGAAAATTCTTACCTTAGACACATTCTTGGGTACTGGCCACTCAAGTACTACCTTGATCTTAGCTAGATCTACAGAGATTCCATCTGCTGAGATCACATGC
The DNA here is from genome assembly GCA_007258455.2 of Sequoia sempervirens. Lineage (NCBI taxonomy): Eukaryota > Viridiplantae > Streptophyta > Pinopsida > Cupressales > Cupressaceae > Sequoia > Sequoia sempervirens. The sequence continues at coordinate 57,389 of VDFB02260000.1, forward strand.
CCTAGATAATTTACCATACAACTTGTGTTCTCTTAACTATTGTAGGACTACCTCTAAATGTCTATAATGATCTTCCTCATCCTTAGAATAAATTAGGATGTCATCTAGAAAAACCAAGACAAAAAATTATCTAGGCAGTCCCTAAATACACTATTAATTAGATTCATAAGTGTGGCAAGTGCAATTGTTAACCTAAAAGGTAAAATGTGAATTCATAGTGTCCATATCTAGTTTTGAATGTAGTCTTAAAGATATATTCATCTCTAACTCTCAACTATTGATATCCATATCTCAGATCTATCTTAGATAATATGGAATATCCCCTCATTTGATCAAAAATATCATCAATGCATGGAAACAACTAGTTCTTCATAGTGGTTTTGTTAAGCATACGATAGTCGATGCACAAATGCAAAGTACCATGCTTTTTCACAAAAATGAAAAGTTCTCCCCAAGGTGAAACACTTGGTCTTATCAACCCTTTTGACAACAATTCATCCAATTGTGCCTTAAGTTCCATTAGCTTAGTTGTTGTCATCCTATAGGGAACTTTGGATATAGGTTCAGACCCTGGAACTATATCTATAGAGAAATCAAATATCCTCTTTGATGGCAACCAAGGTAACTCATTTGGAAACACATCTAAAAAATTTCTCAATATAGGATACCTTTCCATGTCTGAAATTCTAGTGTCATCTATTTTATCATCTTCCATCTCTTGGAAGCTATGGTATTCCAAGTTATCAAGATATTCTTCAATTTCTTCAATCTTAATGATAAAGAGTTTTCACCCTTTCTTCTTATCCCCCACTAATTGCATTGTCAATATTTGACAAATGTTGACCTCTCTAGGTATCTCTTGGAACTTCACTCGGTTACCAAGATCATCTAGGCATTCAACTATTTTCACATGGAAATCTACCTTATCCCTATGCCTCCATTACAACCAATTCATACCTAGGATAACATTATAGGATCATAAAGGTGTGACATATAGGTTTACTTCTATAGAAAAACAAGGTAGCTCTATTCTAGCCTCAAACAAACATTGTTCCACCTTCACTCTTGTTTGGTTTGCAAACTCCACATCTTAAGACATTTCCATGTGTCCAACCTTTCTAGATAATTGTTATCTTCTAGAGTTGCACCCTAACTAAGCTATAGAATTTAACAAGCTAAGTTGTAGTACTTAGCACTCTAGAGTAACATGGAATCACTCCTAGGTTGTGGGTCACATAACAAATGG
>VDFB02260001.1:0-86640 GCA_007258455.2 Sequoia sempervirens
AAGACTTGACATTAGAGACCTTGGGGTTATCTTTTGAGGCTTACTGATAGAGATTTACCTTTCAAGAGAGATAGAGTACTTGTATTTTGTTTGACGAGTTGTTGTGTAGAAAACACCATCAACAAGACTGTCATTTTGAATTTTTACTTTTAACTACTAGACTTATTTCCGACTATTTCACCAAAGGTTGAGGGTGACAATTGATTTATTGCGAGTGTATGTTTATTTCGAGTGATTGGGAAATAGGATGGATGGATTTTTTCAAATATTTGGATGTTTTTTATGCTTTTCAGATGTTTTAAGGTTGTTTTTGGTATTTTCAAGATGTTTTTATGAATGTTTTGATTTTTAAAATTTCTAATGTTTTTGGTGTTTTTTGAGATTTTGACCAAAGACCTAACATAAAGACCTATCCTAGGGGCCTCGGGGGTTGATCAAAGATTAGCCTTTCCTACATTATACATGCAAAGACCACGTAGTTTGAATAAAACATACTCATTTATTGATGAGATATGAACAAATGGATTGTCAGTTTATTGTGATAGACTCCTAAAGGATTGACCTAAGTGTCTCAAGGGATGATCAAAGATCAACCTTGCCTATTTTTAGAGACCAGAGACCCATAGTTCAACAAGACAACTTTTTATTGAATTTTTTACTTGTTTTGGGATTTTGATATGTTTTGAATGTTTTTGGGTTTTCTATTTTATGATTTTTTTTGGATTTTTTAATTTTCTGATGTTTTGGATTTTTTTATGTTATGAATGTTTTTTGATTTTTTGATTTTTTGATGTTTTTGAATTTTTTGATTTTAAGGAAGACTGCAAGAATATACACGAATATGATCTTATTTAGGTATAAGAACATGCCCCCAGTGTGATACAATAGACTACCTTGATATAGGTAGGACAAACTGACCTTTGGAATGGGCTAAGTAGTACTAGGAGGGATCATGATACAAACATAGGATCAAGCTTTGATGTGAACACAGATGGGTGGGATGGAAGGATGGGATGGATGAGAAATAGAATGTGATGGATGAATGATGTAAAACAAGTCATAAAGATTGTGGTGGATGGAGAGTGCTTATTTACACATGGTGCCTATTTTCCAAGTTTTCACCAAGGTACTTGCCCAAAGTGCCACTGAAGTGGTTTTCACTGGAGGATGATTTTTTTTCTTTACTGTTTTCAAATTTTTTTCTAAATTTTTTGGATTTTTATATTTTTATATTTTTTTGTATTTTTGGCTTCATACCTTGAAATATTAGGCATAAATTTTTTTGAGATGGGAGCTATTCATGGGCTCCTACAGAGGTTCCCCTTTGGATGTTGATAGCTGATATGCCCCTGACTTGTAGCTTGTTGTGACGATGAACGATCTCAACCAATTGGGTTCAAATTTCCCTTTGCCATCTGTATTTGGTACAATTTTTTTATTTTCCTTCAGTACAAGTTCCTCCACCTGGAAGTTCTAACTCTTGATTTTCTTGTTGTAGCTCCTCTTGAGATGGTTTTGGTAGACTTTCAAATGGTTTAAGGTATCAATGCACCGCTCATCTAGTAATTCCAATTTGTTCAATCATGATACCCAATATCCTTCATCTATGATGAGATCTTGTAGTGATATTCTCAAGGATGGGAGATCGATCTCAATGGGGAGAATGGATTTTGATCCGTAGACTAGGGAGAATGGGGTTGCACCTATTGGCATTTGGATACTCATTCGATAATCCATTCAACTGTAGGTGCCAATCATGACCAACTTCACTGACCATCTTCTTTAGGATTTTCAAGATGGCTTTATTTGTAGCCTCAACTTGGCTATTTCCTTGGGGGTAATATGGAGTAGAGAAGCGATGTTGAATATTAAACTTTTGGCATAGATCTTAAACATCCTGATTTTTGAAAGGTTTCTTGTTATTTGAGATAATGGCTTGAGGGACACCATAGCGGAAAATTAGATAGTTTAGGATGAACTTGGATATATTCTTTCCTATGATGTAGGTCATGGGAGTGGCATCTACCCACTTCGTGAAATACTCAGTGGTGGTGATGATAAACTTATATCCAATAGATGAGGTGGGGGTGATTTTTCTAATGAGATCGAGCCCCCACTACAAAAAGGGCCAAGGTCTAATGATTGGGTGGAGCTCTTGAGTTGGTGCATGGATGAGGTCCCCATGTTGTTGACATTATAAGTATTTCTTGACATATTCATGAGCTTCTCTTTCCATTGTAGGCCAGTAGTACCCCTTCTCATCAATTTCTTAGCCAAGGTCATACCACTCAAATGTGAACCAAAAATACCATTGTGTACCTCAATAAAAAAATTCAAAGCCTCCTTAGCATTTAGGCATCGTAACAAGGTTCCCTCAATACGCCTACAGTATAGGGTGTCTCCTAGGATAACAAAGCAAGATGATTCCTTGACAAAGGCCTTTTTTAGGTTTGAGGATATATCAGCAGGGAGGACTCCTATTCTCAAGTAGGTGTATATATCATGGTACCAAGGATCACCGGGACCAATGATTTCACACAAAAATTCATACTCTAGTACCTTGAATGCTGGTATGAGAAGCTACTCTACAAGGAATTCATGCTTAGAGACGTCATGTGGGATAGCCATAAGTGATCCAATTGTCGCCATGGCATCCACTGCTCTATTGTTTTCCCTTGGTATCTGCTCAAGCGTGATGTCAATGTAGAACTTTTTGAGTCTTTCCACCAGTTTCTTGTATGGATTCAACTTGTCATCTTTTGTTTGGTATTCATCATTTACTTGATTGATGATTAGTTTTGAATCTCCATAGACCTTAAGTGCCATGATCTACCATTGCACTACTATTCTAAGTCCTATGATGAGAACCTCATATTTTGCAATATTGTTTGTGCAAGGAAATGTCAACTTGTACAATCTTGGTATGTATTCTCCTTGTGGCATGATAAAAAATACTCCAGCTCATGACCCATGTTGTGTGTAGGATCCATAAAAATACACCTTCCAGTGATCTGTTATGCTTATGTTAAAGATTGATTCATTACAGAACTTTGATATTAGTGGGTTTTCTCAATATATTGGTGCCTATGCTAGTTGTTCTACAATTAATTGTCCCTTAATAGCCTTCCATTCCACATAATCGATATTATACTCTGATAGGATCATAACCCACTTAGCCATATGTCCTGTGAGCATTGCTTTAGAAAGTAAGTATTTGAGTGGGTCAATCTTGGAAATGAGTTTTATTTTATGGGCTAACATGTAGTGCCTAAATGTCTGTGAGGAAAACACTATTGCTAGGCAAGCCTTTTTGATGAATGTATAGTTCAACTCAAGCCCTACCATGGCTTGGCTGATATAGTAAATAGCTCTCTCTATCCCGTTTTCATCATGTTGAGCTAAGAGAGTGCCAAGGGCTACTATCGTTGTTGATATGCATAGGATTAATGGCTTGTTTGGAATTGGTTGTATAAGGATTGGTGGTGTGAGCAAGTACTCCTTAATCTTGTTGAATTCCTTATCACATTTCTCATCCCATTTGTATGCTACCCCCTTGTGGAGTAGATGAGAATATTGGATTGCCTTGTCTACTAATTGTGCTATAAATCAGTGGATAGATTGGAGTCTTCCTTGTAAGCCTCTTAACTATTCCAATGTCTTGTGTGCCTCCATTTCAAGAATTACCTTGACCTTGGAGGGATCTATCTCAATTCCTCTCATAGACACAATGTACCCTAGCAACTTCCCTGATTGTACATTGAAGAAACACTTCTTTGGATTGAGTTTGACTTTATACTCCTCTAGCCTATAAAAGATGGAACTTAATGTTGTTATGTGATCCTTACGCTTCTTGGATTGGCCAATATGTTATCTACATAATCTTCCATAGTCTTGTGATTCATGTCATTGAAGATCAACATCATGGCTCTCTGATAGGTTGCTCCAGTGTTCTTGAAGCCAAACAAAATCATGTTCCAGCAAAAGGTCCCCCATGGACAAGTGAAAGTTGTTTTATGTTGGTCTTCTTTAGCTATCATGATCTGATTGTACCTTGAGAATCCATCCATCAATGATAGTATTTCATGTCCCACTGTCATATCTACAATCATATCAATGTTTTGAATCAGGAAGTCATCCTTGGGACATTCCTTATTCAGATCTCTGAGGTCCATGCAGATATGGATTCCACCAATGGGCTTTGAAATAGGTACAAGATTTGATACCCATTCTTGATTATCGATCGACCATATGAACCTCGCATCAAGGAGCTTTTGTAATTCTAACTTGACCAATAATGTTATTTGGGGGTGCATCTTCCTCAGCTTTTGTCTTACTAGCTTCGCCTTTGGATATACAGCTAGATGATGTACAACAATTTTTGGATCAAGAATAGGCATGGTAGCATATATCCATGTAAAGTTGACCTTTCTTTCCCTTAGAAATGCAACCAGGAGTTCTTGTTCCTCTATCAACAATAATTCTGCATAGAATGTTACATGTGGAGTTTCATCTATTCCCAAGTTGGTCAGATTGCACTTCTTAGCTAGGATTGCTAACTTTTCCTAATGTATGGAACTAAGAGGAAGATTGAATCCCTCATCCTTCAGTGCCTCAGAGAGGTTTTTTCTTTTAGATGTATCCTTTGTTTTTACTTTTTTCAAGTCAGAAAGCACCACAGTGTGGTTTTCACTTAGAGACCTAGAGATTATTCTTAAATATTCACTTTTTTGACTAAGAGATTCAATCATTTCCCCATAGTAGGAATTTGTATCCCACTCAATGTTAAACCATGCTTTGTGATCCCCATATGGTATAGTATCCTACAATCCCATGAATTTTGAGAGCACCTCATCCTTTTCTAACATGTCCAAAATTGGTGGTCCTCATTGGTCATAGTCGATGAGTTGGGGATAGACTAATTTCAGCTCATTGGTTTGGTTGTTTGACTCAAAATGCAAGGTACTAACCATGCATAGGGAGGAATTGATGAATAATAGGGGTAGGTCAGTGATAGGTTCCTCGCTATAGACATCAGCTATATCAAAAGTATAGTTGTCTAAAGGTAACCCTGTGGATACTGGTAACTGAAGGGGAGCTTTGACTTTTTTACCTAGGGAAGCTCTACCAAGTATGGTCACTTTCAGAGGGGTACATCCAAGGCCAAGATTTATTAGATGCTTCTCAACAACGATGGGTTCTAGAAAGCTATTATCATTTTTCCCAATTTTCTTGTTCCTATTGTAGCCCATGGCAAGCATTATCTATAATCCTTTGTTGTCATCATCCATGGGAATATCAGGTGCAAGCCTGTTATCTTGGTATAGTAGACTTGATGGATCTTATTCATCTACCACTTCTTGACTTAGGTCCCCCCCAACACCTGAATCTAGAGGGGTCTTCTTTGAAAGTTTGGGATGAGGAATTATTTGGATTTGGTTGCCCATGAGACCTAGGAGATTGCAGTAACTCTCCTATCACAAAAGAATTTTTCCTTATTTGGTAATCCCTACACCCATTGTCTTGGATAATGACCTTGATTTCTAAGATGTCAGAAATGGTAGGTGTCTTTGTCTCAAAAGTGGAGGTGAGGGTAGTTGGGTCCACATATGGAGTTGTAGGGCCTTCATCATTCATTGGAACTTAGTGGATTTTGTAGTATTTAGATTCTATATTTTTGCAATAATAAAATGGCTCGGGATCACCATGGATGGTGACCTCTTCTCCTTGATATGGGAATTTGACACACTAGTGGAAGGTGGATGCCACATCCTACATCCAATGCATCCATGGATGTCCCAAGAGTATATTGTAAAGTAAGTCAAGGTCAAGGATTTGGCATGTGATTTCCATAATGGATGGCCCTACTTGAATAGGGAGTTAAATAGTGCCTTGAGACACCCTTTCCTAATCATCATATTCCATAATGGTTACACCCTTACCTTTTTCAATAACATCTTCATAGAATCCCATATTCTTATCATCTTGATAGAACAAATTTTTAGACATGCACCTCCATCCACCAAGACCCTTTTGATTTTGTTCTTATGCATTAGGACTTCAAGGTGGAGTGCACGATTATCAGATGGTTGTGTTGGGAAGTCCTGATTAGAAAATTTTAGAAGATGTGGCATGGTGATATGTCTAACCATAGCTTGGAATTGATCTGCATCAAGATCTATTGGGATAGTGGATGTGGCTAATGCTTCATCTAGGATTTTTCTACGAGTGGGTGAGATCTTCAGTAACTCCATGATGGAAATATAAGTGGGGGTTCTTTTTAGCTGGTCCAAGACATTGCAACCATTGGGAATGGATTTTGGATTTGAGGTGGATTCCCTAGGTGGCTATGATGGTCCAACAATGGTAACTTTTCTACCATGTGTGGTGACTCCACAATCAGCTTTGGCTCCCTTGACAGTGACAATAGTGACCCATTCATCTAGGGATGCAATGACATGGTCGTACACATGGTTTACACTTCTATACTTACCCTTGCCATTGTCATTGTTTCCCTTATTGTGATTTGGCATCGGATTTGTGTATATTTTTAGGTCCTAATTTCCTGTCAGTTGTTCATTGGTGGAATTCTTGTTTTTTTCTCATGTGTGAGGTTTTTCATTATAACTGGTGGATGGGTGGTTGTCTTGATAAGTAGGTGTTCCCTCTTGTACGATAAGGGCTCATTCGATGTTGAGCGCCTTGGGGATCAACTGCTCATATGTGGTGATGCACTGCATTTTTTATATGGAAGGACAAGATTCTTTCGAGATTAGTGATGATGGTACATATTTACTACTCCTCTGGCATGGTCCATTTGCTTTTGTTGGCCTTGGCTAACCATCGATGTAAGAAGGAAGCAAATGTATCCCCCTTGGATTGTTTTAAAGCTGATAGTTCTTCTATACACACATCCATACCTATGTTGAATGAATAGTTTTGTATGCATGCATCCATGATTACTTGGAACCTTTTGATTCTAGGGGGGAAACAAGAGAACCATTCCATAGCAGGTCTAGCTAAACTCTGAGAGAATAGTCGCTTAGGTAGGTATCATCATATGCGACCTTCATATAATGTACCTGGAATTCCCCGTTGTGATCTTTAGGGTTTCCTATCCCACAATATTTTTCAAATTTAGGGATCTCAAATCCTTGTGGGGATGGTTTCATCGCAATGCTCCTATCGAACACATAAGGGCACAAGTTCTTTGGTGTTTTTTTTTCCTTGATTGGAGGTCCAACACTTGTTGTGATAGAAATTTGATTTGTGTTGATACATCATCTTGGGGATTGGGAAGCATTGTTCTTGAGCTTGTGTTTGTTGTGATTGAGCTTGTTGGGCAACTTGGGTAGCTTGTGCGGCCTGTGTGGCTTGAGTAGCTTGCACTGCTTGTGTGGCTAGAGCAGCTTGCACTACTTGAGTAGCTTGTGTGGTTTTTTATTGTTGCAACAAAGCTTGAGCTTGTGCCTAGGCAGCTTGTTGCACTTGTTGTGTGGCTTGTTATGCCTGCATTTGTTATGCAGCTTGCTAATTTTGGTATTGTTGGAGTACCTTTTGATAGGCTTGTCAAGATTCTTGTAGTGTTATGTTGTATTGGTTTTCCGCATTTGCATTTGGTGGTGGTGGAGGATTTGGAATTGTATTAGATGGTGTTTGAGATGTGGTTTAAGTGATTGTGGCTGATGGTGCAATTGATATGTTGGGTCCTTGGGAGACCGTGTTTTGAGGTGTGGTGATTGATGGTGTTCTTTGGATGGATGCCACTTATTGTTATGATATCTATGGCATATTTGGAGGATTCGATGCACTGATTTGATTTATAATTGGGGGATTTTTTAATTGATTTGGGATTGGAGGTAAAGGGGGTAGCCCTAAACTGAGAATTGATGTAGATGTTAGTGGTAGAGGAGGTAGTGGTGGAGGAATTGGCGGTGGGATCGGTGGTAGTGGACATAAATTTCCTTGGGGTAATGAAGATGAGGCCCCAAAGAGTCCCCCTTGTTCAAATAGGCCCACTTGTCCTTATTATACCATTGGAAGAGATACTTGTGCATTTAGAGAATATGTTGGTGTTACAGAAAAAGTGGATGGATTATTGGTGTTTGGGATCTTGATGGATGGTATTTGTTGTACCCAAGATAGTTTTTGTGTCCAAATTTTGGTTTTTCACAAGGGGATGTGTTTGGAGAGCATGAAGTAATAAACTCCCCTTGTTAACAATGGGTTGAGTCGTAGCAAGAGATGATGTGGGTTGTGGAATAGGTTGGATGATGCCTTGAAAGGATTGTGTGAATGGTACAAGCGGCATATTCTCAAAAGGTTTCTCCACAATAGTGCTTATATCATAGACAGAAGGGATTTTAGCTCCTTCTTTCACCAATTCTAGCATGTATTGTGAAGGATTAAGTTTCATCATGGCATTGACAATTTTGTGAGTTTCAAGATTTTGGACCATTTCTATGATCTCATCTTGGGTCATCCCAAGGAAATTGTTGGTGATGTCCTCCACTTGACCCTCTTGAAGATCTTGTGACACTAGAGGAAGGTTGGGTGGGGGATTTATTTTGGGAGCGGTTTGACTCAAATCATTTGAAGTGTTAGAAACCAAGATCAGATTTGCAAACCAGAATATCCTTCCACAGAAGAGAAAAAATAGAAAAGTAGAGATTTGCAAAAGATGTGCAAATTGATATATTCAAAGTACAAAATATTACAAGAGATAATTTTCTTTATAAAAGAAAAGATGCATAAACCTAATCTTATCTTGAGCAACAAGATAGCTCAACAAGATAAGGATAAAACCTATAACTTAGGAATTAAATAAAGCCTAAGTAAACTTATGCAAAGTGTAATTAAGTATTAATTACACCAACACCCCCCCATAAGTGCAACTTAGGGAGAAGCATATTATTATGCAAAGATGAGTCCTGGAAACAAGGATTGATCAGGTACTCATTTACAAATGCAATGATGAGGTAGAGAAGGAAAACCCAATGGGACAAAACCCCTACAATGAGATGATACTAAGAAGCACTAGAAGAACACTGTGGAGTAACACTGGAACCGCAATCCGACAAGCAAGGAAAGATACCTCTATCTACAAGAAACCAAAACTGAGATCATAATAATGTGACAACAGACTTGATGCCACAGAACACTGGAAAACTCACAAACTGGAACAACTCTGGAAGAGTTTCAGTCACATTTTGGCATTGACATCAAGATACACGGCTTCCAAATTCTGTCATCATCTCATCATCATCGAGAAGTGGTTGCAAATCAAGGCTCTGATACCATGTTAGAAACCAAGATCAGATTAGAGAACCAAAATATCCTTCCACAGTAGAGAAAAAATAAAAAAGCAGAGATTTGCAAAAGATGTGCAAATTGATATATTTGAAATACAAAATATTACAAGAGATAATTTGCTTTATAAAAGCAAAGATGCATAAACCTAATCTTATCTTGAGCAAAAAGATAGCTCAACAAGATAAGGATAAAATCTATAACTTAGGAATTAAATAAAGCCTAAGTAAACTTATGCAAAGTGTAATTAAATATTAATTACACCAACATGAAGTAGATGTTTCCTTGTTAGCTTCCATGTTCTTCTTGTATTGAGATCTAGTTTGAACCATAAAATAGGGATCAATTTTTAGGAATGTAGGAGATAAATCTCTAACTCCTTAGATTGACCCAAACTTTTAGGCACAAAAAAGAAAGTCTAGGATGAAGAGGATCAAAGGGTGGTGATGAGATAAATGAAGGATGGGTGATACAAATGATTGAAATCTTGAGAAATCTTGAAGGGGATACTAGACTTTAGGACTTTTGGATTTTTTATTCTTGGATTTGATTTGTTTTTATTTGATTTTGGATTTGGATTTTTATTTGATTGGATAATGAACTTGTAACCCCAAGATATTGGATGTTATCTAGGGATAGACTTTTCCACAAAGTGATAATTTGACTAAGTGTATGAAGAAGGATGCATCCACACACACCTAGCCAAACAAGATGATTTTGATTTGATTTAAAGGATTTTCCAAAAGTATAGCATGAAGGATGTTTTCCAATATTTCTAAGAGTTGTTCATGAGATGGATTTTTTATTTGATGCTTTGAAATGGATGAAGGTGTTTGATTTTGATCCTACATGAACCTAGAAAGACTCTTGTTTACAAGACCTTGATATTGAAGAACATACTAAAACTCCCTATGTGAGATACTCAAACCTTTGAAAAAGACTTGGATTCTAATTATAGTAAAATTCGTACAAGTTGGGGTTGTTCTTTGATGCACATTTGTAAAAATTGAAGGCCAATCTCTCTCTAAATTCATAAAGAATTGAGAGATGTTTCTTAAGAGCTTTTGGACTAAGACCTTTGGACTTTAGTTTTTGGATTTTTATCTTTTGGGAAATCATTTGAAAAATCACATGTGTGAGGTTCAATTGTCTCTTATCTTTGCTTAATGACTTCCTTTTACCATAAACACCCTTTTGCTTAGCTTTTGAAACTAGATGTGTAATTTCTTAATTTCCTCTCATCCCACAAATTCCATTATGTGTAAATAAAGAAAAACCAAGGCACTAGTCCCCTAATGTTGACTTTAGTGAGAGAAAATTGAGATATAAATCCAATGCTTAGAAGCCTCTAGGGATAGAATCCCAAGGGACAAGCAATAGCACTTGGATTTTTTCAATGGTATTTGCTTCCCCTAAAGGGTTTGAGATTTTATTTTCTTGTTGAATGGTTGTTTTCCAAAGTTTTAGATCAAGTAAAGTTTTTTGATTCAAAATGATGCACAACCCTAGGATGGAAGAGACAATATTTGTTGAATCCCCACTTGGATAAATCCAGCTGGGCCTATTCAAAGCGGATGACTAGAAGCTTGACCAAACTGGCTCCCATCCATGACACACACTTCTTGGGTCAACCAAGATTTATTTCTCATGAATCTCCCATGAAAAAATTCTCATCTCTACTAGGAATCGCAAAAACGTGGGGCAGCTTTAGAGTTTGACCTCTTGCACCAACAAATAGAAAAGTTATTTTTTGGATTCTACATAGTTTTTGCTTTTAGTCAATGCATCTATTTGGTAGAGATTACACATACAAGTGACCATTGTTTCCCATCTTGTTAGTATAACCCCTCATGAGCTTGATCTCTCCTCAAGTATCCATTTTATATACCAATTGGAAGAGGCTTGTCTTTAGCCTGTTACGGGTTTGGGTCATTCCCTTGGGGTGAGTACTTTTTCCTGTTGATGATGTTTTCTACACAGCAACAACTCAGACATAATATGGAATCCTATCTCTCTTGAAAGGTAAATCTCTATCATCAAGCCTCAAGAGATAACCCTAAGGTCTCTAATGTCAGGTCTTGACAATGCATAAACAACTCAGTGATAAATGTGAAAATGTTGGTAATCACAAGGGGGCCTTACAAATGAACAATGTCGGAAGCGTACTTTCATCAAATGCAACAATATGGTGATGCTTTTAGTCCTAAAATTAACCCAGATTCAAAATAAACAACAAAAGAGATAAGGGTTAAGAGATATTTCTAAGACTAAGACCTAAGATCAGTCACAACAATGATGAATGCTACAGATGGACAGATCCCCAATGAAACTAGTCTCCATTTGATCAAGGACAAGCCTACAAATCCACATAAATGGTGCAATCTTCTAAGGAAACTAAATATTTTTAGACTTTGAACATTCATTCACATACCCAATAACTAGCGCAATGTAAACAAGCATCCACAATTGAACTTAGCACAAAATAAGGCCCAGACTAACTTTACACAGCAAATTACAATTAGCAATTTGCTAAAAGTATGGACCGAAGATCAATCAACATCATTAACATTTTACCATTATTGCAAAAGAACTAAAATCTAACATCTAACATTGAGAATTGAGAACAAGAAACCATAAACTGTCAAAGTGTAACACAAAGCTTACCAAATCAACAATCCAATTGCATTAACTTCTCTAGCATTACATAACAATTTCCAGTCTCTCCTCTCTCCTACATCTACTATCTTGCAGAATCTAGCTCCTAACTTAGCCAATTCTGGCTTCTAATCAGCTCTTCTAACCTAATCTTACCCCCCCTTTACAAATGAGAAGGCACTGGCCTTTTATAGAAAATTACATTTTGAATCAATGGCCAAGATTTAATTCATCCAATGGCTGCAATTGCACTTCTAGAAGCATCAAGCTATTACATTTAATTTAGGAGCTCATGGTACATCATCATCCAATTGCATAAAAGCAGTTACATCATGGAACAATGAGAAAACAATATTATGCCAGCTTGTAATTAATGAAAATTATGATTGGATGATGAAATCAGCTTCACATGTCTTCCAAAAACTCCTTCCAGCTGTAGATAATTTGGGCACGAATTCATATGTAGGCCCCACTTTTAAAATTTGAATTGAACTCTTCCATATTTCCCTTTTGGCATGAATCCATATGCAAGTCCCCCTTTTAATATTTATTTAATCATTTTTTAATGGGAACCTTCCATTTTCACAAATTTTCCCATTTTTGGAAGCTTTTATTTTCGAATTTCTCTATCCATCTCAAGAATTTCATTTTTGGGAACATTTTAAAATTTCAAAGAAAAGTTTCCTTTTGAAAAAAATTTCATTTTTGAAAAAAATTTGATTTGATTTTTGTTTCCACTTTGGAAATTTTTGGGTTTTGAAGGAATTTCAGGATTTTCAGGGGTCTCGGGATTTTCAGGGGGTCAAGGAATTTTCGGGAAAATCTCGAGGAAGTGGGTTTTCTCGGATTTCCTGCAGGGTCGAAATCCCCTAAACCTCATAAATTTTTTTCTACAAGGAATTTTCAAAAAGTTTAAAAAGCAACCCTACCTAATTTTTCGTCCTCTATCCACAGATGCAAAAAAGATTTACATATAACATTGAAAATTCACTTCAAAATCCCCATTTTTGAATTCCAAGATAGACAAATTTCCCCTAGAGCCTCCTCATCAAACCTAGTCTAGACTTAATGCCAAAATAACCTCCCAAGAAGGGCAAAACCAAAATTTGACCAAGCCAAGAGGCGGAGATGCAAAAGAAAAAAGAGGGTCCTCGCCTCTGGTGGGGGTGTCTGTGCAAAAATTGCACAACATTTCCCACCAAGGAAAACCCTCTAAAGGTGAAAAAAATCGAGTAAGTGCATCCGTAGTTCGATCAATCTTTGTTTATGTGAACAAAGAGAGAACACACAATATCTTTTCTCACACTGGCAAGATTTTGTCAAATTTTAAGAACCCAAATTGAAGTGTGCAGGAAATATTTTATACAACTTAATATCACCAAAAGACTTTTGATTCTCAAAATCATTGTGAAGTGCGAGAGAAGTGCATATGCCTTTTAAATGATATTACTTTGTAAAAAATATTACAAAACACAAAAAAAACATGTTCATTTTAGACCTCAAAGTAGTAATGGATTCTTTTTAAGCACCAAGATTAAGTGTGAAGTTTGCTTGTTCAATTTTTTAAAATCCAAAACTAACTCTAGTAAGTTCCTAAAGTTCTTTTTAATCCCTTTGATTGTTCTTTTTAAAACCCAAATTAAATGTATTGAGTCGTAAAACTGAAGATGACAAAATCCTTAGGATGGAATTATAAATGTTCCCAAAGTGTTTGAAAACACTTATTATAGTAGAAATAAGATGTCATAAGAAATGTTGTCCTTAATTCCTCCTTTTCCCTCTTGATTACTTCAATCTACAAAAAATTGGTTAATCCATAGAAAACAAAGACACAAAATAGGTTAAAAAATCAAGGTGATCAAACACAAAAGGCACATGTTGAAAAAAACTTGAAAGATGACTTTTTACCCAACCCCAACATTGTAATCCACAAAGGCATCACAGTTCAGAAAAATTTAGTGGCGCTCTGGTGAAGTCAACATCACTCTGTGGAGAAATAGAGACTGCAATTGTGTCACTATTTCACCTAGTGACACTCTTCGGAGTTTGATTGGTTTGACACTCAGGAAAATAATAGAAGTGTCACCCTTTGAAGTAAATGTAGTGTCGCTATATAGTGACATTGAACTAATAGCATTGTTGTTTGTGCTTTACAACTTCGTCTTTTCTTGTAAACACAAAAAATTTATAAAAAAACAACAATTTTTTTGAAAAAAATGTGTTAATTTTGGAAGATTTTCCCTTCTTCTAGCACCAAAATGTGAATGGTGGATCTAGACCTGTTCAAACATGGACAAACAACACTATGTTAGTCAATAAAAACATCTAAATCAACATTCCCCATAAGATTCATTCAAAGCACAATGAACAAGAAATAATGCAAATAAACCAATTGAAAGCTATGCAAATCATATTTAAAAGCTCAAATCCAACATCTTATGGGTGAATTGGTGCTTCTTTGATGTGGAAAGAAGCCCTTTCCCAATTCCTTGTAAAGATTTGATGAACTTGACGATGATTGTATGCTCCTTGATCAAATTCATAATAACCTAGCTATGGAATGATGAATACTATGAAACTTGATGAAAAATGGATGAACTTTGCTCAAAAATCTAAAGATAGTAATCTTGAATAAAGTTGTGGATCCCAAATCAATAGAGAAATCCTCTATTTATAGAAAAGAATGATGGAGAAATAGGAAATAGGAAGAATGTGGGATTAAGCATGACCCAATAGCATTGTGCCACTTGTCAACATGCTATTGAAGAAAGGTGGAGCACATTTTGATCAATGTGCATGATAAGTACTATTAGGTGGAATATTAATTTGATGAAATGACATGTTGGAGGGAGGATGAAAGAAGAGTTAATGCCACTTGGCTCAAGAAAAAGGACATGTAAGAGGCTTTAATGCCATGTTGGAGGACAAGTCTTTTTGGGAGGGAGATTTCAAATTGGAGGAATATTCCAATGAGATGCCATTTTGAATGAAAATAGAAGAAATAATAAATCAAATAAATTGATTTATGTGTGCAAGTTGCAAAAAGCTAGAGGATTTGAGGATTAGAGTTAGAGTTAATTAGGACTTAATTAACTTTAGATAGAAGTTAGCTGATTTGACATTTGATTTAGATTTTTCAATTTATTTAAATCAAATGGGAGGAATTTTAAGAGATATTGGAAATTTAATTAAATAGATTTGATTTATTCAATTAAATAAAGAATATTAGACTTAATCAAATAAGATTGATTTATTTAATTAAGAGAGATGACCTTATGATTTAATTAAACAAAAGTTGATTTATTTAATTAAAGGGAGAATATGATTTAATCAAATAGAATGATATATTTAATTAAAAGAGGAAAATTAGATTTAATTAAATGAAGTTGATTTATTTAATTAAAAGGGGAAATATGATTTAATTAAATAAAGATTGATTTATTTAATTAAAAGAGGAAATATGATGAATTTTAATCAGATAAAGATTATTTGATTAAAATGGTTAGTAGGGAAGTGATTAAGGAAAAATTGGTGTTAGTGAACCAGAATCAAGTGCGATATCAATCAAGATAATTTGAACGTCTACATTTTTCCCCTCTTTGAAGCAATGTACCTGCTGCATTGTTCAAAGAATAACCTTGTTGTGATCAAAAGTCAATTTGTTTTTGAATGTCCCACTGCTACCCCGATGATAATAATTATGCTCGTATACTGCCCCCTCAAGAGATTGGACAAAAAATTTGGATGACAGGTCCAGAAAGGCTCCAGGATGTTGAAAACATGCCAAAATGTGAAAAAAGGATGCAAAACAAGCTTCGGTTGGGTAAAAATGTGTCGGGGGTGCAAAACCCTAACTGGATGGCTAAACAAGGGCAAAAAACCCTAATTTTCATGCTTTAAATAGCCCTTGAGGGGTCATTTTCAATTCATTTTACATTCACACCTTTAAGATTTTTACCATTTTGAGCTCTGACACCTCTGCAAAATGCCACAAAGAGTGCTTTTACAACACATTTCTGAGCAAGTTTGGTTGTTCCAGATACCTCAATGTGCAGGACCACTGGTATGTGACCTTAACCTGACGTTGAATTTCAATTTTCTATTGCATTAATTATGCTTTAAAAGGTCAAAACCCTCATCGTCACTATATGGTGATGCTAGGGGTGCTAAATCGGTGACACTCAAGGTCAAATAGTGTCGTTATTGCTTATTACAATATTGCATCTCAATTTGGTGTTAGGGCTCCAAAAGCCAAAAGGTGAGGCCACGAGTTAGTTAGGTTTTTAGGGTTGGAAGCTAAACAAGGCTACGGATGCAAAGGGTGACGTTGTGGCTTGATTTGCATTTTAAGGGTTCTGGTGTCGCTATTTGGAGTTTCCAAAGGGTGACACCTTTGCAAATAGTGACACATTTGTTGTTTCAGTGTCAAAAAATTCAAACGAAGTCCAGTCTTTTTACGAAACTTGATGTTGTCGGTTCATGGGTGTAGGAGGATATAGAGCCTGTGCATTCATGGGAGCATCAACCATCAGTACTGAGCAAACTAACCGGTTTGCATGAGTTGCTATAGGAGCACCTTGGCATGATCAACCTATGGTATGTTGCTTACGCACGCACTGTCCGAACACACCTAGCCATGATGATAGTGTTGGCAAAGAGGTGGCACAGTGAGACTTCATCATTTCATCTTCCTACTAGTGAGGTGACTATCACCTTAGAGGACATATGGTAGATCCTCTAATTATTGATACATGGTGATTGAGTTATTTAAGACATGGATGCTGACACCAATGCATGCTATGAGATTATATAGACAAATGTGATCATGTTCGTCAAGGATCAGACTGACCTTGAGTATTATAGAGGTTGAGTGTCGACATTTTGATTGATTGTGGTAGCGATAATTAGTGGACCTGTAGCTCCAGATCGGCGGGGTAGATATTTTAATCCTAGATGGGGTCTGGCCTGGGAGCAGATGTTATATGGGAGGGCCTATTTTTCTTGGGGACTAGTGATGTTGGCCTCACTCTATCATGATTTTCATGAGTTTTCCTACTGCAACAGCTGAGTGATTGGCACTGGTGTCACGCTTTTGCACATCTGGGCCTGGGAGCACATTATCATGCTTCGTCTAAGGGTTACAATGGTCAATGTTGAACTTAATGATCTAGTTTTTTGGAGGTACAGGGGTGGCATCACTTTTAGACATACAGGGTGGGTGGGTCTTCCACACTAGTGGAGAGTCCTGGATGAGATGACAGTTTTTACATGGAGACCTTGGTTGCAAATGTTAGGTTGGTATGGCAATGTTCAGTAGTTATTCTATGCCAGGCATGACAGATTGATGTGGGGCAATGAGCACACGATGATTGAGCACTACCTACCAAATAGGGTAGATCGACAATTTGGTGACACCCAAGATAGGCCTAATGATCAGTACATGGCCATCTTTGCTTGGTCTACCAGAGAGACTACATGGGGTTAGACGATTGAGATGTCTGATGTAGTTAACAACTTCAAGCAACTAGTGGCTAGGCCATGGGCCTATGACCAAGGACAAGAGAATCCAAGCACCACACATGCCTATGATGATTAGTTCAGGCCTCCCACCAGATTCGTAGTTCTAGGAGCAAGACTACCATGACAGAGGCCTTGAGGAAGGATGGCAAGATGGGGCACAGGTTGGACAGGTTCTAGGGGGAGATGGGGGAGGTGGGCCACAACTACATTAAGAGAGAGATGCCATGGGAGATGGCCACCAGGACCAACAGAGAGACAGTCATCAGGACCAGCCACCACACTAGCCATCGTAGCTAGACTTGAGAGACACCACAATTCAACAGTTACAAGGGCAAGGTTAGGGACTGTAGGCTCAGGTATAGGTTATTTTTGTAGAGAGGGACCATGTGAGACAATAGGTCAAGGCCCTCACTGTAGAGCGAGATCAGATTGTACAACAGTGGCAAGTGACAAAGTTGTAGCTGACACAGGAGGTGGGAAGGAGACAACAGCTAGAGTCCATGGTTGCCTCATCTTCAAGGAGCACAATATCTGTGTAGGTGTATTGTGAGGCCATGCAAGAGGCTAAGTACTATAGGCTTCATTATTGATAGGCAGTGCCTCTAGTGGCTTGGGTGCCATAGTACTCTCAACAGACAAGCTATAGGCCACTGGAGGGCCATGGAGAGAGACATCCAGGAGAGGGGAGGAGTTTGTAGGGATAGCTACCACATATAGCTTTTCTGATCACAACATTTGATTCATTTTTTAGACTCACAAGCTCCCTTTTTTTGATAGCCTTGTGGGCATTTGTACACTGATCTATATACATACTTGACTTTGATTTTGTACCATGATAGTGATGATATATATATATATATAATCAATTTATTTATGATGTGATGTGTACTTTACTCATGCTTCATGTATGCAATATGATTCTATATGATGGTATTTACTTTATGTTATGGATGCATTTCTTTTAGTATTATTTCTATGCATTTTTTATGATGATCATGTATGGATGCAATATGGATGCAATTTTTTATGATATGCAAATGATTTTAATATGCTTAGACTAACAGATCTATATTATGCAAAAATGGATGTTGCTATCAGATGTTATGATATGCTATTTTTCTTTTCTAATACCTTTTTCATGTATAATATTGATTATGCAATGGATGCAAATGTATGGCTTATGAGTTACTTAGAATAACCAATCTATATTATGTAATGGATGATTATAATGCATGTGAGATGATCAATGTTTCCTATTATGTATGATATGAATGCTACGTAGTATGTTGATGGTTTTGTGAATGCAGAATGGATGCATTGGTGGTGTTCGATCAACTATCATGGTACCATGTTAGCACATAAAAGGAGAAAGAAGAAATAAGACGATGACAAGAGGAACCAAAAATTCCATAATTTGAGAAGACTTTATCAAAGATGATGATGAGATATAATGATGTTTCACTTTTTAGGAATTGGAATTTTAAAAGAGCTTACTTACCTTATTTTTGATAACACACGTAGGTATGATGCATCAAAGTATAAAGAACCAAGATCGTGTTGCACCTAGTGTCATGGAATTGGACTCGACAATCAGAAAGAAGTACTCCTATTCAAACCTGGCATACAAAACCTTATTTAAAATGTAGTTCAGATACTTCAAACATCTAGGACAAAAAAATAGAAAGGAAAGCCTTTCTATGTGGTAAACAAGACACTAAAAATACCCTCCCTACAAATCAAATAGATCACACATGACCAAAGTTATATTACAAGAGTATCCAACAATCACAACAGTCAAGAGATAATGATTTTTTCCCCATTCCTTTCTCTCTAAATCATTTTTTTGTTTAAACATCGTTGAGAGGTCATTGGAATGAGTGCAATAAGATAAATGAAACAAGAGAAAATAAAATATATAAACAAGCTAATGTTCTTCATACCACTAGCCAAGACTAAACTACGATGATGCCTAATGTTGATGTCCATTGTAGGAAGGATGCATCCTAGGACATGATGTTATCAGATGATTTGGGACAAACTAGATGATGGGATATTGATACAAAAAGTTAACCAACTTGTTTACTCACTAACCTAGACTTGAGAACCTGACGTTTTGAATTTCACTTTTAACTGCTAGACTTGTTTTTTACTGTTTCACCAAAGGTTGAGAGTGACGATTGATTTATTGCGAGTGGAGGTTTAGTTCAGGTGATTGTGAAATGGGATGGATGGTTTTCTTCAAATATTTGGATGTTTTTGATGTTTTTAAATGTTTTGAGGTTGTTTTTGGTATTTTCAAGATGTTTTGCAAATGTTTTCATTTTCAAATTTTCCAATGTTTTTGGTTTTTTCTAAGGTTTTGACCAAAGACCTAACCTAAAGACCTATCCTAGGGGCCTCGGGGGCTAATCAAAGATTATCCTTGCCTATGTTATACATGCGTAGACCACGTAGTTCGACTGACACATACTCGTTTATTGATGAGATATGAACAAATGGATTGTCAATTTCTTATGACGAACTCCTAAAGGACTGGCCTAACTGTATCAGGGGATGATCAAAGATCAACCTTGCCTATGTTCAAAACTCAAAGACCTATAGTGCGATAGGAAGACTCTATTTATTAACTTTTTGATTGAATTTTTGTGTTGTTTTTGGATTTTGATATGTTTTTGGGTTTTTTGTTTTATGAATTTCTTTTGGATTTTTTGATGTTATGAATGTTTTTTGATTTTTTGGCTTTTTAATGTTTTTGGATTTTTTGATTTTAAGGAAGACTGCAAGAATATAGATGAATCTAATCTGATGTAGGTATAAGAACATGCCCCCAATGTGATGTGATAGACTACCCTGATATACGAAAGATAGATTGACCTTTGGAATGGGCCGAGTAGTACTAAGAGGGATCATGATACAAACACAGGATCAAGCTATGATGCAGACACAGATGGGTGTGATGGATGAGTGATGAAATGTGATGCGTGATTGATGCAGAACAAGCCATAGAGATTGTGGTGGATGGAGAGTGCTTATTTACACATGGTGCTTGTTTTCCAAGTTTTCACCAAGGTACTTGCCCAAAGCGCCACTAAAATGGTTTTCACTAGAGGACAATTTTTTTTCTTTAATGTTTTCAATCCTTTTTTGGATTTTTTTGGATTTTTTTTTTTTTTGTATTTTTGTTTTCATACCCTAAAAGATTAGGCTTAAATTTTTTTGAGATGGGAGCTATTCGTGGGCACCTGTAGAGGTTCCCCTTTGGGTGTTGATACTTGATATGCCCCTGACTTTTAGCTTGTTGTGACGATGAAGGGTCCCAACCAATTAGGTTCAAATTTCCCTTTGCCATCTAGATTTGGTACATTTTTTTAATTTTCCTTCAGTACAAGTTCCCCAACTTAGAAGGTCCAACTCGTGTTTTTCTTGTTGTAGCTTTGCTTGATATGGTGTTGGTAGACTTGTAAATGGTTTAAGGAATCAATGCATCGCTCATCCAGTAATTCCAACTTGTTCAATTTTGATACCTGGTATTCTTCATCTGTGAAGAGATTTTGCAATGATATTCTTAGGGATGGAGCTTGATCTCAATGGGGAGTATGGATTTGATCCATAGACTAGTGAGAATGGGGTTGCACCTGTTGGCATGTAGATACTCATTCTATAAGCCCATAGGGTGGGATTCAACTATAGGTACCAATCACGACCAGCTTAAGATGGTTTTATTTGTAGCCTCATCTTGCTTGGTCATTTCCTTGGGGGTCATACGAATTACAAAAGTGATGTTGGATATTAAAATTTTGGAATAGGTCTCAAACATCCTATTTTTTAAAAGGTGTCCCATTATCTAAGATAATGGCTTGAGGGACACTGTAGTGGAAAATTAGGTAGTTCATGATGAACTTGGATAGCTTCTTTCCTATGATGTAGGTCATGGGAATGGCCTCTACCCACTTCGTGAAATACTCAATGGCGGTGATGATGAACTTATGTCCACTTGGTGAGGTGGGGGTGATTTTTCCAATGAGATTGAGCCCCCACTATGAAAAGGGCCAAGGTGTAATGATTGGGTGGAGCTCCTAAGCTGGTGCATGGATGATGTCCCCATGCTGCTAACATTGTAAGAATTTCTTGACATATTCATGAGCTTCTCTTTCCATTGTAGACTAGTAGTACCCCATTCTCAACAATTTCTTAGCCAAGGTCATACCACTCAAATTGGAACCACAAATGCCATTGTGTACCTCAGTTAAAGAATTCAAAGCTTCCTCAACATTTAGGCATCATAACAGGGTTCCCTCAATACTCCTACAGTATAGGGTGTCTCCTAGGATAACAAAGCAGGATGATTTCTTGACAAAGGTCTCTTTTAGGTTTGGGGATATATCGGCAGGGAGGACTCCTATTCTTAAGTAGGTGTATATGTCATGGTACTAGGATCACTGGGACAAACAATTTTGCACATAAATTCAAACTCTGGTACCTCAAATGTTGATACGAGAAGCTACTCTACAAGGAATTAATGCTTAGGTACGTTGCATGGGATATCCAATAGTGATCCAATTGTCACCATGGCATCTTCTACTCTATTGCTTTCCCTTGGTATCTTCTCAAACATGATGTCAATGAAGAAGTCTTTGAGGCTTTCCACCACTTTCTTGTA
This sequence comes from Sequoia sempervirens, assembly GCA_007258455.2. Taxonomy (NCBI): domain Eukaryota; kingdom Viridiplantae; phylum Streptophyta; class Pinopsida; order Cupressales; family Cupressaceae; genus Sequoia; species Sequoia sempervirens. The sequence goes on from VDFB02260001.1 coordinate 22,142, forward strand.
TGGAGTCAACTTGTCATCTTTTATCTGGTATTCATCATTTACTTGATTGATTATTAGTTGTGAATATCCATAGACCTTAAATGCCATGATCTGCCACTACACTACTATTATGAGTCCTATGATGAGAGCTTCATATTTTGTAATATTTTTCGTGCAAGGAATGCCAACCTGTATGATCTTGGTATGTAGTCTCCTTGTGGCATGATGAAAAATACTCCATCTCCTAACCCATGTTGTGTGTAGGATCCATCAAAATACACCTTCCAGTGATCTACTATGCTTAGGTTAAAGATTGATTCATCAGTGAACTTTGATATTAGTGGGTTTTCTTAATATATGGGTGCCTCTGCTAGTTGATCTGCAATCACTTGTTCCTTAATAGCCTTTTGTTCCACATACTCAATATCATACTCTAATAGGATCATAACCCACTTAGTCATCTATCTTGTGAGCATTTCTTTAGAAAGTAAGTATTTGAGTGGGTCAATATTGGCAATGAGTTTTATTTTATGGGCTAACATGTAGTGCCTGAATATTTGTGAGGCAAACACTACTACTAGGCAAGCCTTTTCGATGAATGCATAGTTCAAATCATTCCCTACCATGGTTTGGTTGATATAGTAAATAGCTCTCTGTCCTATTTTCATCATGTTGAGCTAAGAGAGCACCAAGGGCTACTGTTGTTGCTGATATGTATAGGATTAATGGCTTGTTTGGAATTGGTGGCATAAGGACTGGTGGTGTGAGCAAGTACTCCTTAATCTTGTTGAATGCCTGATCACATCTCTTGTCCCATTTGTATGATACCCCCTTGTGGAGTAGATGAGAATATTGGATTGCCTTGTCTACTAATTGTTCTATAAATTGATAGATAGATTGGTGTCTTCCTTGTAAGCCTCTTAACTATTTCAATATCTTGGGTGCCTCCATTTCGAGAATTTCCTTGACCTTGGTGGGATCTTTCTTAATTCCTCTCATAGACACAATGTACCCTAACAACTTCCCTAATTGTAAACTGAAGATGCACTTCTTTGGATTGATTCTAACTTTATACTCCTCTAGCCTGTCAAAGATTGAGCTTAATGCACCAGTTTCTTCATGATAGATTCAATTGATTCCCCAAGGGGTGTGTATTTCCACTTGGGGGATTATTTGTTTTGTGGGGGTGGTCCCCCTTGATTGTTCAGATTATTGACAGCTTGGTTGTTTGGTTGTTGTATTACAATGTTAGCTTGTTTGTTTCCTTGATTGATGTTCTGTGGTTGTTGATATGTTTGTGTGTTTTCCCTTGGAGAATTGATCACAACTTTGGCATCCACAACACCATCATTGGTGACATTCTTGTTTTTTACCCATGTGTAAGGTTTTTTTGTTATAGCTAGTGGATGGGCAGTTGTCTTGATAAGTAGGTGTTCTCCCTTGTGCAATAAGGGCTCATTCATTGTTGAGCGCCTTGATAATCAACTGGTCGTATGTGGTGATGTACTGCATTTTAGATGGAAAGACAAGGTTTTTTTGAGATTAGCAATGATGGTACATATTTTTTGCTCCTTTGGCATGGCCCATTTTCTTTTGTTGGCCTTGGTTCACCATCATTGTAAGAAGGAAGAAAATATATCCCCCTTGGATTGTTTTAAAGTTGATAGTTCTTCTAGACTCACATCCATACCTATGTTGAATGAATAGTTTTATATGAATGCGTCCATGATTTCTTGGAAATTTTTGATTCCAAAAGGGAAACAAGAGAACCATTCCATGGTAGGTCTAGCCAAACTTTGAGGGAACAGACACATTAGGTAGGTATCGCCGTATGCGACCTCCATACAATTTACATGGAATTCCATGATGTGATCTTCAGGGTTTCTCATCCCACAATATTTGTCAAAATTAGGGATTTCAAATCCTTGTGGGAATGGTTTCATCACAATGCTCTTGTCAAATGGATAAAGTCATAAATTCTTTGGTGTTTTTGTTTTTTTCCCTTATTGAAGGTCCAAAACTTGTTGTGATAGAAATTTGATTTGTGCCGATACATCATCTTGGGGATCAGGAGGTGAAATGAAATCATTTTGAGGTGGTCTAATTGTTGGAGGGATGGGTGGATTTTTTCTATTTGTGGGAGGTAGTTGCAATCTTTCCTACACCAAGTATGCCTATATTTTTTTGTTGTGCCAACAACGCTTGTTGTTGGTCTTGCTATTGTTGAGCCAACAATTCTTTTTGTTGGGCTTATTATTGTTGTGCCAACAACACTTGTTGTTGGGCTAGTAGTTGAGATGCTTCTTGTTGCTCTTGATATTGTTGCAATGCTTTCCAGTATGTTGGTTGCTAAGTAGCTTGTTGGGCAGCTTGGCTAGCTTGTGGATCCTGTGTAGCTTCAGCAACTTGTGTTGCTTGAGCAACTTGTGTGGCTTGCTATTGTTGCAATAAAGCTTGAGCTTGTGCTTGGGAAGCTTGTTGTGCTTGTTGTGCAACTTGCTATGCCTAGGCTTGTTGTGCAACTTGCTGATTTTGGAATTGCTAGAGTTTCAACCAAGAACCTATCCTAGGGGTCTCAAGGGTAGATAAAAGATAATCCTTGCCTACGTTATACGCACAAAGACTAGGTAGTTCGACTGACTCGACTTATTGAAGATGAAGTTATGAATTGTTGAGAGAATTCCAGTTTATTATGATGGACTCCTAAAGGATTGACCTAGGGTGTCTCAAGGGAACATCAATGATGGCCTTGCTTACGTTCAATCTCAAAGACAACATAGTTCAACCTTATATTGTTTTTGGATTTTTGATGTTTGGCCTTTTTCGGGTTTTGATGTGATGTTTTCTAGATGTTTTGGGATTTTTCCTTTAAATTTTTTTGAATGTTTTTGGATTTTAGTTGTTCAGGATTTAGATGTTTTTGGATTTTTTGATGAATTTTTTATGATTTTTTTTGGTGTTTTATCTAAGATTCGAGGTAAATGGTACCTAGATCATGATGTCGATGTCACATTATGGGGTATAAGACATGGATCAAGAGTTATTTGAAAACAAAAGTGCAATACCCTACCCCCAATGTCTAGCAATTCTTCATAATGCAATGGATAACCAAGATAGGTAATGTTAATGCGAAGAGTTTGAGAGAGATTTGTCATGCTAGATATGGGCTATGGGGCTTCATGAGATAAAATTGTAAAGATCTTGTAAAAAAATTTCCATGAGTAGAGTTGAAGTATACGCTGAATCTTTGTCAAGATCAAGATAAAATGGAATATCTAGATGAATTTGGATTGGATGGATGGAGGAACTGTTACCTATTTTTTCACTTTACGCTCAATAGGTAGAGCTGAATGAAGTTCAGCTATTATAGGTACAGAAATTTTCAAATTTTGCTGATAAAGTGTTCATTGATCATCATTGAGATCATCTTACAAATGTGACATAAGCTTATTGTGCAAATGTTTAAAACAGAAAATTAAGAGAAATTTGCATAATGATATTTTTATTCATTTTGTGAAATGCTGAATCTCGCACAAGCCGCGAGAGTAACTGAGTTTGTTTCTGACAATCAAGAGATGAATACTAAATCTAAATGGACAGACTACACTGCTGAAAATAACATAAACATAAAAAAGAGAAGCAATTCATCATTGCCTGTAATGATGAATCACTTCGTTGGTGCTTCTAGCCATCGTGCCTCCAAGCAGTTGCAGCCTCGCTTCATCGCTCCGTGTACCTGCAAAATCGTTAAGGAAATGGTATTAGAGTTATACTCTAAGCAATGGTGAATTACTTTCTGCCTTACGCTATGCTACAGACAGAAATGTAATTTGCATTAAACCAAGCATTCATCAGATAATTGAAAAAGATCAAGCGGAAAGACATAATTCAATGGAAGCTTTCAGCTTCTTATATTTTGCTGACATGTTTGTTTCAATGTGCAGGAACAGGTTTATCATGTTCGAATTCTTTTCATCAGATATGTGGAGTAAAACGGGCTCCCACGAGGGTTGAGCCCGGCATATCAAATCATCAAAAGAGTTAAAGAAATAATCAAATAAGCAGCTTTATTTCAAACAGATTCAAAAAAAAAAATAGCTTGAGCGTATAGTATATCTTCGCTCTTCGTATCAAGGAAGAATCAAACAGTGTGAGAACTCATCATTTTCATTGTGTTCGTTTCAGCTCTACTTTATATCTTTTCATATTATATCTAAATAAAGTGTCGAGCCTCTTTGCATTAAAGAGAAACAGAATACTTGAGTAAATGGAATGTTTTCATCAACTATATCACTGTATAGGACAGATTTGCAACAGTCTATTTTTCTGTCAATACTTCATACAGAAGGTAGCAAATTTTATCTTAAGTCAACATTCAGGAATAATGGAAGCTAAGATGCAATATCTTTTATCAAACTGGCATGCAGTGTTACAAGTGTCAATGAGACAACAATGGAGCATGAGTTTTCAGCATTGATAAAGTAATGGAGTGCTCGTTTTCAATGATAATCACTATTTACAAGATATCTAAAAATAGCAGCTATAGGATTTTCACTTTCTTCAATGTTAAAAGATTGTCATTTCATTAAAATTCTGTTTCAGCTCTGTTTGGCATTTTTGTATTGCATTTTAATTAAGTGTAGAACCTTTTTACAATGAAAAAAGGGATTACATCAAGAGGTATTTAGTTGTTTCTTATAATTTAAAACACATATAGTTCAAGAGACTTGATGAGGAATAACAAAGTGAAGCTATATCAGCGTGTTACAGTTTCACTAAAAGGTCGTATTCAATGGACATCGCTTAGGCTGTACAAAGTGGAAAATATGGCAAGAATATTTACTAGTCCTTTATTTTTAAAAGAAAAATCTGTTATCAATGGTGGAATAGTGTTTGCGATCAGCTACTATAAGTGTATGAAATTTAAAGACTTGTATGCATTACTAAAGAATGCAGATTTTTTTTCCAATGATGATTTAGCTGGAAAAGCAGTGCTTAGTTAGTAAAAGCTTGAACAGTGAGATAGTAGTGGACCAATCAACATCAATGGAAATTTATCAAAATACAGTTGATTAAAATAGCAGAAATGATAAGTCATGAAATGGCTAAGTAAGCAACCGCTTGCTTAAACTAAGATCATCAAAGTACGGAGATAAAAGCAGAAAAGCAGTATGCATAGTGAAAGAAATAATGAGAAAAGCAGTGGCTTGCAAGTAGACAAGATACACAGTATTTTTTTTTTTTTTTGCTACTGTTTTCATAAAGGGATAAACAATATGTTTTTTCTTACATTCAAATGCCTTTTAAAAGAAAGTTCCAAGAGTATATTAAAAGCACTGGTGTACATCAAAGCAAGCATATAACAAACAGATCAAAGCACGCACAGTAAGAATGTGTGGGTATGAAGAATGTAAAGGAATTTGTGTATTACATTTTATTTTATTTTTAAATGAAATACCCAGATACAAAACAGAATACCCACAATGGAAAATGCTATGAATGCCTTGTGAGGAAAGACAGTTGTAAAAGTATGATATGCAATGCAATAAATTAGAAATACCCAGTATGCCAAACTGTGCCCAGACACTATTCATGAAAGAGTGGAATAATATGTAGGGTCTTCAATAATGCAAATAAGAAATGATGGGTTCGAGTGGACTCAGCTATAATGAAACCCAGATACAGAGAAGTAAATCTTCTTCATAGTGAGATCAAAAGCCATAAAATAAGCATGAAATGGAGAAGATTTGAGTTAATGGTCCACGACCTTTCCTATCAAAAAGATATATCAGGTAATGCAGTTAAAATACAGTGAAAAGAGGGCCAGATTGATAAGATCACGAGCTTACCTAGGCTCTTCCACTTTCAGTTTTCAAGAAATTGACAGGAAACAATATAAAGTGTGTGAGCCTGAGTTCCATAACCAGTATACCATGGCGGCCAGAGGCAGCATAATAAATAATGGGTTCAAGCTTAATAGTGATTCAAAGCAACAAATTTGAGAAAAATAAAATATTTTACCAAGATATTTTGTGACAGCCGTGTTTCTAAAACCATGCAAAAATAAGTCAGTGCTCAAACTCGAACTCACTCATTGGTAGCCCGAACGAAGCAGTGAATCAACACACAGGAAAAGAATTAAGAAGCATGAGTTAAGGGTTTCAGAAAAACTTTTCAACTGGCAGCCTCAAGGCTATGACCTACAGAAGTAAGAGTATAAAGAAATTTTCAATGATCTTTAAGAAGCTTGATACGCAGCAGCAAGAGATGTCAAAATACATCAGAGGTAAGTACTCTCATGGCGGCCTCAGAATGAGAAAAGGGCATCAACAGAGAACATAAAAAAGAAATACATCAAGAAATGGTGAAATCCGCGGCCAAAAAGACTAAAATACACTTAGAATGGAACCCGATTCTCAGTATTGCCATGAAGTAAACTTACCTCTGCATTTTTCTCCTTCAAAGTCTCAGGAAAATGACGCTCAGATGCAGCTCGAATGGTGAAATTCATAGCTCCAGTCTAAACCCTGTCTCTTCCAGTGGCGGCGCTCATTTTCTTCTTCAGAATGCAAAGTGCGAATGGAGAAGTGATTAGGGTTAGCCCTAATTCGAATTTTGATAGGTGTTTTGACCTTTCTTTTAAGCAAAATCATTTCATTGTATTATCACCATGGTATTGACTTCAAAGTCAATGAAACCTAATGACTTAAAGAGGCCGTGAGATAACCAAAGTCATGAAATCATTAGGGCCAAAATAACATTTGGAGGAGAAAGTAAATATTTCATCATTAATTGCATGAGGAGGCCGACAACATGTGAGAGGATTTTGAGTCTTTTTGACTTTTGAATGCAAAGTGAGAGATTGGAGTGCTATTATGAGGAGTCATAAGGGAAAAATTATTCCTTTGCAAAACATTTATTTTATTATTTTCCCTTTATTCTATATTGTAAAGTGGTATTTGAAGATTATTATTATTTAATAATCTTTGAAATCAACTATTGTAAAATGGGAAAATACTAAAAAGAATTCACTCACGCACATGTGAAATTGATAGTAAGTCTCAAGTTCAGAGCTATAGCTTCGACTGAAGATTGATCGTGCAAGAGTAGACTTTCAAATGTGCATGGGCGGATTGGTAAAAATGAGGTAGTTTTACGTGCTTTAAGCCAGTTTTTTAGGGATTTTCAGTCTAGTTCGAGTTGCAGATCAGTTACACGCTTTATGGTTGCTAGTTTGAGTTGGTGTTCACTCATTTTTGCATGAGTTTGAGCCACTTTTTCAGGGATTTTCACTTGTGCTCGGATTTTATATTGTAATTGTCATCTTTTCACTTTCTGATGACTTTCAGTTACTATTCATGCACTTTGGAGTGCCTTCATTTTGGATATATTGAAAAAGTTTATCTTTTTCAATCTAGTTCTTGTTTTCTGCCTTTGCCTTCAGCAAAGAAGATCATCTTGTAACTCAGCTTTCAGATTAATACAGCAGTGTTTATTACAGGTTCAAAGTGTGTAATTGCAGAAGATTCCTTTGAGTTCAGTACTTTAGAGTTTGCCTTCTAGATTTCGAGCATCATTTTGTGAAGAATTTGATCGAAGAATTACTGTGTTTCAGTTCTGAAACCTCTAATTTTTTCTGTCTTTTTCACATATCTGTATGCAATTTAGTTTAAAATCACTGGTTATGCACTGTGCTTATTAATAAGTTAATACATTTTGTCGTGAAAACCTCGTTTTCCCTCAATATTGCATTAGATCAAAGCCTCTGTTTAAATCATTCAAGTGATTAAATTATTGAATCGGGTTGTGTAGATTTGAGTTTTAAGAAGTTTATTGTGAGTCATAATTGCAAGTCATTATCATTTAGGTGCAATCACCTCTCGTAGCTTTAGAATTTTAGTTCAAGCAAAGCTTTCTTTCTCTTTCCCAGCCAAGTCAGTTAGTTTTAGGAGGTTTTTTCATCAGGGAACCAGCCCTCTCTGGAGATTGATTCTCAAAATTAGGCAACCCACAGGCCTGAGAATCATTCCATGTTTCAACAGATTGCTAGATTTAACTAATCAAGTGTTTGGGTGCAATCTGAATTGACAACAGTTTTTGGCATGCCCGGTGGAACTCTGAATCACTTTTCAGAGCAAAATTTTATAGTTCAAGCTGCTGTTTGGTATATATTGTAGTTTATTCCAGCCTTTTAGAGGATTTTTTTTTATATACCTGGCGACTCCGTTTCTCAGTTTTTAGCAAATCAAAGTGCACACAGCTTATGAGAAAAATTCAGACACGAAGTTCTTCTTCGTTTGAGTACTTGCAGCTATCTTCGCCAAAGAGAATAGGGAGGACAACCAAGCGAACATCTAGTAAATCTATAAGAAAATAATCAGTTTCTCTGATTCGAAGGGCAGAACCGATCGTTTATACATCGAAAAGAAGAGGTAGGTCATTAACAAGGCAGCCAAGTTCTTTCTCAGCTTCACCAAGTTACAGAGTACCGGTTCAGCCTGTACCGATTATACAAGCAGCAAATTTTAGAACAGCAGCAGTTCCAATGGCAGCTAGAGCACATGCTTTTGTTCTATTTGACGAGGGCAGCTCATTAGATCTAGCTTTGCATGATGATATACTAGTAGCAGCACTCAAAAGTTTTCCTTTCTTCACTGGTGAAGATCAGACTATGCCAGTTGAGCATATTAAAGACGTAGCCTCATTATGTGGAGTTCACCATGTGACTCAAGAGAACATGGCCTTAAGATTGTTAGCAGCATCATTCAAGGGTAAAGCATCTCAGTGGTTTCGTGGCTTACCAGTTCGTAGCGTCCCGACATGGGATGACTTAGGAGACAAGCTGACGAAATAATTTTCAGACAAGTCCGATCATTTATCTCTAGTTGAACAAATGACGACTATTAAGAAAGTGCCACAAGAACAAATGATGGACTTTAATTTCAGATTCCAAAGGACATGGGATCGAATTCCAGCAATGGTAAGACCCACTCCTGATCACGCTTTTCTATATTTTCTTAGATCGTTGCATAGTGATATTGCCTTAATGATACAGTCAATGGGTGGGTTAACCTTACCAGCAGCATATGACATTGCCATTAGAGCTGAGAATTGCCTCATACAAGCTGGTAAACTTGCCCCAAGACCCCCTATGCCAATTTTCCCTGAAGTATAGCCATATATGCCCATTCATGTACCTCCAATAGCCACTATACCTGCTGTTCCAGCTTTAGGTTTCCAAGCAGCAGTACAAAATAATGTTGTTCCAGCAAATTCTGATTTGCAAGGTCTAAAAGATACCCAACAGCAACTAATGAATGACCAACAGCAAATGGCCAAGTTACTTCAAACTGTGAGTAACAATTTAGTAAGTCTTAAAAACCAGCAAGGTCAAAATTTCAGGCCTAATCAGTCATCCTTTCAAGCAAATAGGCCTGCCTATCAAGCTGACTACTAGGGACAGAAGAAGAATTTTAACTTTAGGCCTAATCAACCATTTAACCCAGCTGCTGCTAGCTCTTCAAAAGAGCTGATGCCAATACAGAACAACTTAGCGCAGGATTATGTTTGGTGTTATCCCTGTAATCAGCCTCATAATCAGGCTACTTGCATGAACGGGGTGATTAATCAAGCACTCATGGTGCAAAATAGTTATGTTGCTCCTGAACAAACAAATAAGGAGGATAGTGATCAACAGAGTGAACAAATGCAGCAAACTGACCTTGACGTTGCCATGATGAACTGGCAAGGAAGTGAGTTTTGCGGAGTTAATCACGCGCAAGGTCAAAATCAGTCAGCCACTTCTATTGCAGCCAATACGAGGGCCAAAAAAAGAGCATTTGACCTTAGACAGCAAGCTGTCCCTGATAAACGACAAGCAGAAAGAGACAAATAGCCTATTGTTCACTAGAAAAATCAAGATTTTATAGCCCAACAGGGGCAGGTTTAGCCTTCAATAGCTCAGAATGTTCATGTTTTAACAAGACACCAAGTTGGACCATCAAAGGAGTAGCCCAAAGTTCAATTTCAGCCTCAAGCAGCTCAAGTAGACACTGTTGTTCAAAAGGTACAGTCAAAGGTTGGTGGTTCTTCTTTCAATATCATTGAGCATATGAAAAAAACAACTGTTGGCATCACCATGATAGATGCATTACGCTTGCCTAGACAAAAAGAGAGCTTGCAGGAGGCATTGGCTAAAATATCAATTTCTGACAAAGCGAATACAGAACAGTCAAGTGTTCTTGCGAATAGTTCAGATCAAAAGCAAGGATAGCCAACTAAAGAGGTAAAACCACTCCCTTTTTATGTCAGTCTGATAATTGGTGAGAATATAGTGCATAACTGCATGATCGACAGTGGAGCAAGCAGCTCAATCATGCCCAAGCAGCTGGTAGACAAGTTAGGTCTCGAGTATGAACCTTTGTCAAAAGGGGTAGTTCAATTAGACGGTACAGCTATTAAGTCTGTAGGAGTTATCAAAAATCTGCCCCTTACATTGCATGCATGTCCAAATTTTCAAATACCACAGGACATTTATGTTATCGATCTCCCTCCTTACTTTGCCATTTGCTTATCTAGAGATTTCACTACAAAGTTAGGTGGTTATTTGTCATCAGACTGGTCCCACATGTTTTTCAGAACCAGATACGGTACCAGAGTTACCATTAAATCAGAACCATTAGCTAAAGACCATATTGAACCTTATGTTCTAAACCCCATAAACGCAAACCTAGCTTTCCATGATTAGGAGGATCAATCCGTAACTCTCGACCCCACTGTACCTATAGAAGGCATACCAGACATAAATCTAGATGAGTGGGCAGCCGAGAATCACGAGATTGATCTGTTCAATCTCATAGATGAAGTAGGTTTGGGCGTTTATATGATTTGAGAACCTGATGCAGTTATTCCAAATCTGGTCAAGGAGGAAAAGAAGCAAGTACAGCAGTTTGGACAGCTTTGGAAGCTTTATTTTGACAATTCTAGGAGTAAAATTGGTGCTGGTGGAGGTGCTATTCTGATTTCACCCGAAGGAGACAGGTATTATTCAACGTTTAGATTTGCTTTCAGCTGTTCTAACAATGTTGCTGAATATGAAGCATTAATACATGGCTTAGAATGGGCCAGAAAAAGGAAGATTAAGTGCTTGCAGGTGTTTGGCGATTCAGAATTAATAGCAAATCAAGTCAAAAATCTAAATTTAACAAAGAATGACTTGCTGAAATTGTACAAACATCGTGTTTGGGACCTAATTGAGGAATTTGATGCATTTAATCTGCAATCAGTGCCCAGACTTCAGAATAAGCAAGCTGATAAACTTGCTGCTCTAGGGTCATAGTATGATATCCCAGCTAAAATTCACAATGTGGAGGTACAGCAGTACGTGAAGGTAGTTGTTAGACCTTCAGTACCTGATAATAACATAAGTTGGCAGATTTTTGATAGTGATGAACAAATATGCCATTTTCTGATGGAGGAGGCAGAGTTTTCTGCTGGAAACTAGCGCAAGTTTGATCAGCAATATGGTGATCAGATCATGCAGTCAAAATCTAATAAACTGCCAAAAGGTTTGGTGACTCTTGAATCAATTTTCAACACTGATGACCAGGTTAGGAAAGACAAATCTGGTATCACAGTGAAACAAGAACATTATGAACAAATAGAAATATTCAAAGACAAGCTCCTTAAGCTTGGGAAGATCTGCACAAAGGAGGAGCAACAAGCATTCATCTTACTTTGTCAAGAATTTAGCGACATATTCGCTTGGCAATATGGAGATTTGAAGGGTTTCAATCCTGAATTAGCTCAATACACAATTGAGCTCGAGCCAAATGCAAAACCGGTAAGATAGAAGCAGAGGCCTCTGAACCCGAAGTTAGGACAACTGATGAAAACAGAATTAAACAAGTTGATCAAAGGTAGCATAATATTTCCAATCAAGCACACTTCTTCGGTGTCTAATTTGGTGCCTGTCAGGAAGAAGAGTGAAGAAATAAGGTTGTGCATTGATTTCCATGATCTAAATAGAGCTTCACTCAAAGATCACTACTCGCTGCCATCAATGGAACAAATATTGCAGGTTGTTTCAAGATCAGAAAGGTTTTCATTGCTGGATGGGTATTCGGGTTATAACCAAATTTTGGTGAAGGAAGAGGATCAGTATAAAATAGCTTTTACCACCAAGTGGGGTACTATGGCTTACAGAAAGATGCTGTTTGGACTGTCAAACGTCGGAGCCACCTTTCAGAGAGCAATGGATATGGCTCTCCAAGGTTTGATTAACAAATTTTTTCTTGTTTACCTAGATGATGTTACTGTTTTCTCACGCAATGCTGATGATCATTTTAGTCATCTTAGATAGATTTTTGAGAGATGCAGAGAATATGGAATCTCGTTGAATCTGAAGAAGAGTATTTTTGTTGTACACGAAGGTAAGCTTCTGGGTTATATTGTTTCAAAAGATGGCATTTCTATTGACCCATAACGTATTGCAGCCATACTGGCTTTACCATCGCCCGCTCACAAAAAGGGTTTGTAGAGCTTCCTGGGCAGAATTAACTTTGTGAGGAGGTTCATTCCAAATGTTGCAACTTTGTTACAGCCATTGACAGCCATGCTGAAGAAAAATATTCAATTCAGCTGGTCAAAAGAGGCAAAGAGCAGTTTTGAACAGATTAAAGAGGCACTTGCAGTAGCCCCTACTCTTATAAATTCTGATTTTGAAAAGGATTTCATATTGTACGCATTCGGAGGAGTGGATACCATCTCCGCAATGCTCTGTCAGCAAAATAATGAAGGTATGGAACAACCCATAGCTTTTTTCAGTCAAGTCTTGCATGACTATGAAACAAGATATTCATTCATTGAGAAGCATGTACTTGCTGTAGTAAGGAGTCTGAAGAAATTCAGACATATGTTATCTAATAATAAGATAAATCTGTTGGTAGCTCACCCAATAGTCAAAGAGTTTCTGCTGAATAAAGATATTAATGACAAGCGAGCAGGCTGGATAACCAAAGTCATGGAGTATGAAATCAGCATAAAAGTTACCAAGCTTGTTCGAGGTAAAGGACTGTGTGAACAGCTTGCAGAAAATGAGGAACACAGCAGTAAAGAGATTGCTGCAGTTCTAAAAAATGAAGATGAATCTGCTGTGTCAGCTATTTCAACTAGTTGGATTCATCAAATGGTCCATTATTTGTATACTGGAGATTGCCCAGAAGGTATGGATAAATCTAAACGAAGATATTATAGATTTCAGGCAATTCCTAATGCTGTAATAAATGATGTTTTGTATAAAAAGGACTTCAATGGAGTATTCCTCAGATGTATTTATCCAGATCAGATTGAAAGAATTCTGGAAGAATTCCATGATGGACCTACTGGAGGTCACTTTGCACCTCGTACTACAGCTTTGAAGATTATGAGGGCAGGCTATTATTGGCCAGATCTTTTCAAAGATGCACATATTTATGTCAGAAAATGTGCTAAATGTTCACTTTTTGTAGGGAAACAGAAGTTAGCAGCCCTGCCCCTGAATCCAATTCAGGTTGAGCAGCCATTCAGGAAGTGGGGACTTAACTTTATCGGTCCTATTAACCCACTGTCAAGTGCAGGTCACAAGTGGATCTTGACAGCAACAGATTACTTCACAAAATGGACGAAAGCAGTTGCTCTAAGAGATTCAAATGAAACTTCAGTCCTAAATTTTTATCAAGACATTGTTTCCAGTTTTGGTACTCCCGAGTCTATTATTTCAGATAATGCTTTAGCTTTTGTTGGCTTAAGAGTTTCAGATTGGTCAGTAAAGAATAATGTTTATCTGAACACTTCATCCAATTATTACCCTCAAGGTAATGGACAAGCTGAATCAACAAATAAGAATCTGATTAAGATCATTAAGAAGACAATTGAAGATAATCAGAGGTCGTGGCATGACAAGCTTAAATTAGCCCTTCGGGCTGATAGAATTACACCAAAACGGTCAACAAGTTTTTCACCGTATGTTTTGGTTTATGGTAAGGAGGCCGAGCTGCCTATATCAATAGAATTCCCAACTCTAAGCTACATAAAGGAATTAGAGTTACTTGAAGAAGAGCTAATGCAAGTTAGGCTGGCTGAGTTAACAGAGTTGGACGAGATCAGGAAAGAAGCTTTCAGAAAGCTTCAAATTCATCACTCTCAGATGAAAAAGACATTCGACAAAAAATCAGTTGCACGAATCTTCAATGAAGGTGACTTAGTTTTCAAATGGGATGAGTTGAAGAGCAGGCCTGGCAAACATTCTAAGTTTGATGCCATGTGGGATGGCCCTTACATTATAATAGCAAAGATGGAACACAATGCTTTCCAACTCTCAAAACTGGATGGTGAGGTATTACCAATCCTTGTCAACGGGATTCATTTGAAGTAGTGTTATTAAGCTTCAGGCTTTCAGCTATACATAGTAGAATAGATTTCAAGTTTTAGTATGCTTTCAATAAGTGTCTGCTGGAACATTTCACTTCAGTTTTGTCTGATTTTCAATAAGTGCAGTTGCTGCACCTGTTTTTCAAATTCTGTCATAAACAGAATTTTAGTAGATTCTTTCAGTTTTTGTTTGTGCTGAGTTACAATTTTCATAAAATCAAAGAGCAGAGAAAGACTCCATGCCCAATGAATATGCTAGGCAATTGGTCTTTTGTGTTTAGTAGGCAAACACTCCGCAAAGGTCGCCAATTTGTTACCTAGTTTTCACTTTACGTTCAATAGGTAGAGCTGAATGAAGTTAAGCTATTATAGGTACAAGAAATTTTCAAATTTTGCTGATAAAGTGTTCATTGATCATCATTGAGATCATCTTACAAATGTGACATAAGCTTATTGTGCAGATGTTTTAAACAGAAAATTAAGAGAAATTTGCATAATGATATTTTTATTCATTTTGTGAAATGTTGAATCTCGCACAAGCCGCGAGAGTAACTGAGTTGTTTCTGACAATCAAGAGATGAATACTAAATCTAAATGGACAGACTACACTGCTGAAAATAGCATAAGCGTAAAAAAGAAAAGCAATTCATCATTTCCTGTAATGATGAATCACTTCGTTGGTGCTTCTAGCCATTGTACATCCAAGCAGTTGCAGCCTCGCTTCATCGCTCCGTGCACCTACAAAATCATTAAGGAAATGATATTAGAGTTATACTCTAAGCAATGGTGAAATACTTTCTGCCTTACGCCTATGCTATAGACAGAAATGTAATTTGCGTTAAACCGAGCATTCATCAGATAATTGAAAAAGAATCAAGCGGAAAGACATAATTCAATGAAAGCTTTCAGCTTCTTATATTTTGCTGACATGTTTGTTTCAATGTGCAGGATTAGGTTTATCATGTTCGAATTCTTTTCATCAGATATGTGGAGTAAAACAGGCTCCCACGAGGGTTGCGCCCAGCATATCTAATCATCAAAAGAGTTAAAGAAATAATCGAATAAGCAGCTTTATTTCAAACAGATTCTAGGGAAAAAAAATAGCTTGAGCATACAGTATATCTTCGCTCTTCGTATCAAGGAAGAATCAAACAGTGTGAGAATTCATCATTTTCATTGTGTTCATTTCAGCTCTACTTTATATCTTTTCATATTATATCTAAATAAAGTGTCGAGCCTCTTTGCATTAAAGAGAAACAGAATACTTGAGTAAATGGAATGTTTTCATCAACTATATCACTGTATAGGACAGATTTGCAACAGTCTATTTTTCTGTCAATACTTCATACAGAAGGTAGCAAATTTTATCTTAAGTCAACATTCAGGAATAATGGAAGCTAAGATGCAATATCTTTTATCAAACTGGCATGCAGTGTTACAAGTGTCAATGAGACAACAATGGAGCATGAGTTTTCAGCATTGATAAAGTAATGGAGTGCTCGTTTTCAATGATAATCACTATTTACAAGATATCTAAAAATAGCAGCTATAGGATTTTCACTTTCTTCAATGTTAAAAGATTGTCATTTCATTAAAATTCTGTTTCAGCTCTGTTTGGCATTTTTGTATTGCATTTTAATTAAGTGTAGAACCTTTTTACAATGAAAAAAGGGATTACATCAAGAGGTATTTAGTTGTTTCTTATAATTTAAAACACATATAGTTCAAGAGACTTGATGAGGAATAACAAAGTGAAGCTATATCAGCGTGTTACAGTTTCACTAAAAGGTCGTATTCAATGGACATCGCTTAGGCTGTACAAAGTGGAAAATATGGCAAGAATATTTACTAGTCCTTTATTTTTAAAAGAAAAATCTGTTATCAATGGTGGAATAGTGTTTGCGATCAGCTACTATAAGTGTATGAAATTTAAAGACTTGTATGCATTACTAAAGAATGCAGATTTTTTTTCCAATGATGATTTAGCTGGAAAAGCAGTGCTTAGTTAGTAAAAGCTTGAACAGTGAGATAGTAGTGGACCAATCAACATCAATGGAAATTTATCAAAATACAGTTGATTAAAATAGCAGAAATGATAAGTCATGAAATGGCTAAGTAAGCAACCGCTTGCTTAAACTAAGATCATCAAAGTACGGAGATAAAAGCAGAAAAGCAGTATGCATAGTGAAAGAAATAATGAGAAAAGCAGTGGCTTGCAAGTAGACAAGATACACAGTATTTTTTTTTTTTTTTGCTACTGTTTTCATAAAGGGATAAACAATATGTTTTTTCTTACATTCAAATGCCTTTTAAAAGAAAGTTCCAAGAGTATATTAAAAGCACTGGTGTACATCAAAGCAAGCATATAACAAACAGATCAAAGCACGCACAGTAAGAATGTGTGGGTATGAAGAATGTAAAGGAATTTGTGTATTACATTTTATTTTATTTTTAAATGAAATACCCAGATACAAAACAGAATACCCACAATGGAAAATGCTATGAATGCCTTGTGAGGAAAGACAGTTGTAAAAGTATGATATGCAATGCAATAAATTAGAAATACCCAGTATGCCAAACTGTGCCCAGACACTATTCATGAAAGAGTGGAATAATATGTAGGGTCTTCAATAATGCAAATAAGAAATGATGGGTTCGAGTGGACTCAGCTATAATGAAACCCAGATACAGAGAAGTAAATCTTCTTCATAGTGAGATCAAAAGCCATAAAATAAGCATGAAATGGAGAAGATTTGAGTTAATGGTCCACGACCTTTCCTATCAAAAAGATATATCAGGTAATGCAGTTAAAATACAGTGAAAAGAGGGCCAGATTGATAAGATCACGAGCTTACCTAGGCTCTTCCACTTTCAGTTTTCAAGAAATTGACAGGAAACAATATAAAGTGTGTGAGCCTGAGTTCCATAACCAGTATACCATGGCGGCCAGAGGCAGCATAATAAATAATGGGTTCAAGCTTAATAGTGATTCAAAGCAACAAATTTGAGAAAAATAAAATATTTTACCAAGATATTTTGTGACAGCCGTGTTTCTAAAACCATGCAAAAATAAGTCAGTGCTCAAACTCGAACTCACTCATTGGTAGCCCGAACGAAGCAGTGAATCAACACACAGGAAAAGAATTAAGAAGCATGAGTTAAGGGTTTCAGAAAAACTTTTCAACTGGCAGCCTCAAGGCTATGACCTACAGAAGTAAGAGTATAAAGAAATTTTCAATGATCTTTAAGAAGCTTGATACGCAGCAGCAAGAGATGTCAAAATACATCAGAGGTAAGTACTCTCATGGCGGCCTCAGAATGAGAAAAGGGCATCAACAGAGAACATAAAAAAGAAATACATCAAGAAATGGTGAAATCCGCGGCCAAAAAGACTAAAATACACTTAGAATGGAACCCGATTCTCAGTATTGCCATGAAGTAAACTTACCTCTGCATTTTTCTCCTTCAAAGTCTCAGGAAAATGACGCTCAGATGCAGCTCGAATGGTGAAATTCATAGCTCCAGTCTAAACCCTGTCTCTTCCAGTGGCGGCGCTCATTTTCTTCTTCAGAATGCAAAGTGCGAATGGAGAAGTGATTAGGGTTAGCCCTAATTCGAATTTTGATAGGTGTTTTGACCTTTCTTTTAAGCAAAATCATTTCATTGTATTATCACCATGGTATTGACTTCAAAGTCAATGAAACCTAATGACTTAAAGAGGTCGTGAGATAACCAAAGTCATGAAATCATTAGGGCCAAAATAACATTTGGAGGAGAAAGTAAATATTTCATCATTAATTGCATGAGGAGGCCGACATCATGTGAGAGGATTTTGAGTCTTTTTGACTTTTGAATGCAAAGTGAGAGATTGGAGTGCTATTATGAGGAGTCATAAGGGAAAAATTATTCCTTTGCAAAACATTTATTTTATTATTTTCCCTTTATTCTATATTGTAAAGTGGTATTTGAAGATTATTATTATTTAATAATCTTTGAAATCAACTATTGTAAAATGGGAAAATACTAAAAAGAATTCACTCACGCACATGTGAAATTGATAGTAAGTCTCAAGTTCAGAGCTATAGCTTCGACTGAAGATTGATCGTGCAAGAGTAGACTTTCAAATGTGCATGGGCGGATTGGTAAAAATGAGGTAGTTTTACGTGCTTTAAGCCAGTTTTTTAGGGATTTTCAGTCTAGTTCGAGTTGCAGATCAGTTACACGCTTTATGGTCACTAGTTTGAGTTGGTGTTCACTCATTTTTGCATGAGTTTGAGCCACTTTTTCAGGGATTTTCACTTGTGCTCGAATTTTATATTGTAATTGTCATCTTTTCACTTTCTGATGACTTTCAGTTACTATTCATGCACTTTGGAGTGCCTTCATTTTGGATATATTGAAAAAGTTTATCTTTTTCAATCTAGTTCTTGTTTTCTGCCTTTGCCTTCAGCAAAGAAGATCATCTTGTAACTCATCTTTCAGATTAATACAACAGTGTTTATTACAGGTTCAAAGTGTGTAATTGCAGAAGATTCCTTTGAGTTCAGTACTTTAGAGTTTGCCTTCTAGATTTCGAGCATCATTTTGTGAAGAATTTGATCAAAGAATTACTGTGTTTCAGTTCTGAAACCTCTAATTTTTTCTGTCTTTTTCACATATCTGTATGCAATTTAGTTTAAAATCACTGGTTATGCACTGTGCTTATTAATAAGTTAATACATTTTGTCGTGAAAACCTCGTTTTCCCTCAATATTGCAGTAGATCAAAGCCTCTGTTTAAATCATTCAAGTGATTAAATTATTGAATCGGGTTGTGTAGATTTGAGTTTTAAGAAGTTTATTGTGAGTCATAATTGCAAGTCATTATCATTTAGGTGCAATCACCTCTCGTAGCTTTAGAATTTCAGTTCAAGCAAAGCTTTCTTTCTCTTTCCCAGCCAAGTCAGTTAGTTTTAGGAGGTTTTTTCATCAGGGAACCAACCCTCTCTGGAGATTGATTCTCGAAATTAGGCAACCCACAGGCCTGATAATCATTCCATGTTTCAACAGATTGCTAGATTTAACTAATCAAGCGTTCGGGTGCAATCTAAATTGACAACAATAACAACCATTAATTATTATAATTCAAGCAACTCTTAATCTAATAAAAAAAGGAAGAACAATATGACATAGAAGACAATAAATCAATAAAATATACCTTCCTTCCTATGTTATTCTTGAATAACCTCTATTTCTCTTCTCAACTTTTCCTTGCTCTGAAATTTGTGTGCACTATATTGCTTCAAGATCAAATGAAATACTAAATATGATGAATGATGAACAATCTCAAAGATTTGTGGTTAGCCTTCAAATTGCAATGAAGGTTGCTTTTATAGAAAAGGATAATTTGGATGGACAGTCAATATTAAGAGTTGGATTAAAGATATCAAGGGTGTAGAATCCTTGAGAAGAATTGATTGTAATTGGATGCATAATTTCAATTAACTATTTGCATGGATTAGTTAACAGAATTGAAATTGCTTCATTAACTCACAATGAGTGGGAGTGAACTGAATTGATCGATCAATAGACTAAAATTCATTAGTCAATTGAATGGAAGAGAGCATTTGAAACAAGGTGGAAACAAATGAGTTTAATAATTAATTAAATGAATTAATTATTAAAGGAATGTTCAAGTGAAATTAAATAAATATTTATTATTGATGAGTGGATAATGTTGAGAGAATATAGGATAATTAAATATTTAAAGTAATTATTTAATTTAGAAAAGGATAATGGATGATTAATTAAATAATATTAATTTAGTAGAATAAAGATAATTAGGAACGTAATGAAATAAATAGGATTTATTTAATTAATCAAGGAGGAATAAGATTAAAGTGAATTAATTAAATTATATAACATCATTTAATTAATAGTGGAGTATGGCATTAGATAATAATTAAATAATTGAAACTTATTTAATCATTTGGGATAGGACAATAATTAGTGTTAAAATGTTACTCACAGGCTAGGGCAATCTTGGGTATCTACAATATGATCAACAAAAGTAGTTAATGTTCAAATAATAACATCATAGTAAGGTAAATTTAATAAGCATGAATATGATAAAAAAAATCAAAGCATTATATTAATCATGTATGATAAGAAGTGATAAAGCAACATAAGAAATCAAAGTGGTAAAGATGATAGTCATAAGTGAATAGAATGGTGTGTATGTGGAGTAGGAGAATAAAGCATAAAATATCAACCCATGGGAAATGAAGGAAAATGTAAAGCATATGTATAATGAGAATGTAAACAAGCATAAGAGGACATTTTTGTGAAACAAGAATAGTTTAAAGATGCCCCCTTCATCAAATTTACACATTCATTCATATATGCAAATTACGGAATCTCTTGAAGGTGCATCAACCTTGATAAGTTTACAAGGTCGCATGCACCAATAGAATGTTCCTTAAAATTCAAGATTCTAGTTGAGAAACTTTGCAATTACATCTAGTTCATTTTTATTCTTGCTTCAAAATCCTAGAAAAATAGAGATTTTCACCAAGTTCTTTTGTTTTTAATGTTCAATTCTATATAAATCTAATAGAATTAGTAAAAACTATGAAAATATCCAATCTATAAAATGAGATTAAAAAAAACCATAATTAACCTTCCAACACTCAAACATTAGTTCATACAATAAAATTTCATTTAAAAAATCTTATATTTACTCCTTTCTACATTGTCAAACAAAAAAAGTGGTGCAAAGGTGGTGGAATATGTAAAATATGCCTTTGCTTTTTTTAACACCATGAAAAAGCATTTTTTTGTTAGATAACACATAGAAAATGGAGAATAATAGAGAATGTGGGCCTAAATCACAAATCACATACATTTTTACCTTTTTTTTGCACTTCCCAAAACATGCTCACGTTAAAGCAAAAGCATACTTTGACTTGCACAAAGCATGACCACACTTTGTATTGCTCAATATGTGAGTGCTTTTCAAGATTTTCAAAGTGTAAGTGTGCTTTATATTGCTCAAAATGTGAGCACTTTTCAACTTCTTCAAAGTGTAAGCACATTTTCGCTTTCATGAACTATGTGGACATGGATGTTGGGTGTTCAAAATGTCTACTTCCTATATCTTTTTCAACAAGAAAATTTTGCAATTTTAGTTTCAAGATAATGTGAGAATCAATGTGGGTTTGAATGTGAGAATGGTGAGTGGATTGATATGTGAACTTTAAACCCTAAACCCTCAACCTCATATTGAGAATTAGCACAAATTCATCACCAAACGTCATGGTACAAGTTGTAAATTTAAAGCATAAGTTATAATAATTTTAAGTTAAGAAAATTTATATCCATTTATGAGGACCTCAATAGTAAACCATATGTTATAATAATTTTAAGTTAAAGAAAATGTATATCCACTTATGAGGACCTCAGTAGTGAACATAAAATATATTCACGATCGATTGTAATTTGGCAATATACCATGGGTAAACTAAATATATTGAATATTTAGATAGATGGTAAGCTGACATACATTTGGAAAGATCCACCTACCCATGACCCATACTTGATAGGGTGGAGGTCCTTAGCTTCATAGTATCCCTAGGTTCTGGTGTCTAGAAAATAGAGAAATTAACTCTGTGGAGGAGCATCAATATTTGATGGTAAATCCAAGAAAATGGCACGCCACCAAAATCATTGTGAAATTCTCACACATCATCTCCCATAGCTAAATTGTTGGGTAATATTATTAGAAGTGATATTGGCCTCAAATGATTATGACATGATCTTTCTCTTAAGGATTGATTTTCTTCTGTCTGAAATGCCTCATATTGGACATTGATAATTTTGCAACCATCACATGATTTGAGATGCCCAACATCAATGAATACACTCGTAAACCATGCACCTTCATAACTAGTTTGATTGTTATAACACTTCACTAAGAAATTCCTCTTTGAAACTCCATTTTACTACCATAACAATTAACCCAATATCCTACACCCTAATCCCTATACCTTATACACTTAACCTTGTACCCTCAACCCTAAACACTATCCCTCAACCCTATACCCTCAACCCTCAACCCTATACTTAAACTCTAAACCCTACACCCTCAACCTAACCTTATACCTTATACCCTCAAACCTATACCCTATACCCTCAACCGTATATTGTAAACCATATACCCTTAACTTCAACCCTATACCCTATACCCTCAACCTTATACCCTAAACCCTATACCCTATACCCTTAACACTAAATAGATATCTTATACCATCAACCATAAACCCAATACCCTCAAACCTAAACCCAATATCCTAAACCCTAATCCTTATACCCTATACACTTAACCCTATGCCCTCAACCCTCAACCCTATACCTTAAACCTTAAACCCTACACCCTCAACCCTAAACCCTATACACCAAACCTTATACCCCTATACCCTCAACCCTAAATAGATACCTTATACCCTCAACTGTAAACCTAATACCCTCATTCCTATACCCAATATCCTAAACCCTAATCCCTATACCCTATGCACTTAACCCTATGTTGTGCCAATAACACACACACACTATTCAAAATGGGGACCCTCTTTCTTTTCACTTTACCAAGTTGTTTTTTCATTGTCTCATTTTGTGTGCCCTCTATTTTTGTGTTCTAAGTGGTTAGTGAGTCTTAAAGAAATTATCTTGAGTTGGCTATGTTTTTCCACCCTCAAATTTTCAAGGCTTTAGGAATTTGCGAAACTCCCTTAGTTGTTTGCCTTCACTCTTTAGAGGTAGCATCCTTCAAACTGGGTGGGTCCACCCTACGGGCCACCCAATGCGGGCTTCCTTGGTTTTGAATGGCCTTTGCATAGCGACCTTCCACACCGCAGGACCCGCTTTAACAATTGTCATTTTCATTGCCAATTGGTCGAATGACCAAGCCCTGACTATTGTCCGCCCAACAGACTCTATCATTCTCACGACCATTTTCAAATTGATTTCCCACCAACCTCCAATGCCACTGTATGGGAATTAATAAGGGGCATTAAATGCACAATTTTCTATAAATAGCTTGATTTGAGCTATCATTTTCACTTGTCAGTTGTTCAAAGTGAGTCAGAGAGCCTCCTGCCAACGTTGTTGTCACACCCGTTGATTTCGTTTACTGATTCAAAGCTTTTTCCAACTATTTGCTCAGCCTTCTTCATTGGGCCTCATAGGTAGGTTTTCCACCGCAAGCCATGTTTATGTTTTCTTCAATTTCTGTATAAAATTGCTAAATTTGAAGGAAGAAAACCTGAAACTTAATTAGAGTAAATTATGGCTAACAAAACCCATAACTTCAAATTTTGAAAACTTCAAAGATCACCCTATAGGTTGCATGTGGAACTCTTAGTTGTTAGGGTCATTCTTCAACTAGAGCATTTGTGCTCTGTGGATCTGCATCATAATCATTGTCGTCACCTTCATGTAACAATGTTTAAGCTTGAAATGGTAAACGCCCTCATCGGGTCCACCCCGGCAGAAAGCCCCCACAATTTGGCTGTTTTGGACTTACTATAATTCATGAGCTCGAAACAAGGGTCCAATGATCTCCTTGGGTCCACATCCATAAGATTTTTCCTACAAAGTGCCTTTTCAAACTTCGTCATTCCAAATGACAATCTAACCATGACCTCCTAACATGTGGATCCCACTCTGTTGACTACCCATCAAACTCAAACTTGGAAAAAAATAGCTAGGCATGAGCTCATCGTGGGTCCCTCAATGTGGACTTTCGCTTGTGGAATTCTATCCTGGTTTTTTCATTTTAAATGGCTTTCACACCCCATCTCACCACATGTTGGACCCTGCTATTCAGCTCATCATCCAAATCAAAATAAGGAAATCTAAGTGATGCAGATTATTCAATGCGGGACTCTATTGGCATTTCACTAATGCACAAGTGACAACTTAAAATGGAAAAACCTTAGCATCCACCTGACCAGCAAGTCCCAACCTCCCCTCTACCGGTCGTTTTCCTTTTCACTATAGATTATTAAGTTTGAGCTTCCTTGCGGGCCTTGCCCTGTGGACTTCTGTCTGCGAGTTGTCGTAGCCTATTTTCCATTCCAAATGACCTTCACCTTTGAACCTTCCACACTATAGGTCTTGAACCCACCATGTCTCTTTGAACCAAAATGAAAACAAACAAGTGTTAAACCCTAGGTGGATCATCTCTTGTGGGTGGCCAGTCGAGGACTTCCGTCCCACTCCTGTCATTCTGAAATGTCTACGAACCTCCATCGGCCCACTATGTGGAGCCCAAACCTTCCATTTCCACCTGACTAATGATAAAAAAAAGTGAATACCCAAGCCCTCCACGGACTCAATAATGTGGGCTTCCTCCGTCGGACCTCCCTCTGGCCTTTGTCATTCCAAATGGCTATGATCCACCATCAACCCACATCTTTTTGAGTGATTTGAACTTCAATGAAGAAGCATCCACCATCCTCTAAGTCTACGGGTCTCGTACGATGGAACACTACTTGCAGACCACTGTCTTCTTATTGCTATTTCAACGGCCAGGCAACCTACTGCACCCGCATGATTGAAAGATAAGCCTAATGCCTCCAAAATTTCAAAGTGAACTTGACCCACCTGCCAAAATAGATTAATAGCCTTGGTGGACCACACTCCATAAAAAAATCTTGATGCAGGTTGGGAAATGCAAGTCGTGATGCCTTGATTGTTGTCCCTCCTACAACTTCCTCTAGAACATCCATCAGCCTAAGGAAGTTTTCACCTCTGGGCCTGCATTGCAATAAATTCCTCCAATAAAAGGCTAATATTGATATGAAAGATATGTTAGGATGTTAAATGTTGAATAATCTAATCTAACATCATTTGCTAGATTTTGGCTAACTTTCCTTATGTTTCATGCTCGAATGTGTTTACTGCTCTCTCACCTGCAGGATATATGGAACCAGGTGTAGGACCTTTGAAAGCAGTCATGGTGAAAGAAAAAGGAAAGAAGCCAACTAAAGAACCCAGAGGAAAAGAGGATAAAGACCATATGAAGTACAAATTCCAAGGAGAGCCCCTTAACTCTAAAGTCACCATAGATTAGAGGGAAATCTCAAACACTAATTTGAGACATATAGATATTGATGAATTGAAGCAAAGGGTCTAGAGCAACCCTATAATACAAAATTCCATAAATATTAGAAGCAGTGGATTGGCCAAAGCTATCGATTTCCCACCCACTCTCATTGCTCTCGAGCTTGTGATGGCTTGCAAGGAGGCATATCAGGAGGATAGAAAAATAATAGTAGACATAGATAAGAATGTTTTTGTTGACCTATCTACCAAATCAATAGGGAAGACCTTCCACATCCCTACCTTTAGAGAGATGGATGAAGAATCCAAGGAATATGGAAAGAAAATGTGGGATGAAGACCCCCTCAAATGCAAAAAGATCATCAATCAGTATTGGTTAAAAGAAAAGAGGGGCAGTGCAGCTAAGGTACCCCAAGAGCTCTTCCACAGTGACTTCTACGAGGATTACCATGATTTGGTAACCCTATTAAGTAGAGTTATAAGTCTTCTGACCACAACTTACTTTTAGGAATGGATGCTATACTTCATTGAAGAAATACCCCAAGGCAAAGCCAAATTCTATTGGGCAGGAATGATCAGTAAATGCTTGCGTGAGCAATTTGTGGTCATGGAAAAGACTCAACAATTCTATATGAAATCCTACTTGGTCTATCTTCTTGCTGACTAGATGCAATACAAAGGCTTGTTTGTAGCTCCAAGCAAGACTCCAAGGAGGGAGTTAAAAGTATATGATAAGTATCCCCAGCTTCAGTACAAAAAATTTAAGAGGGATTATTGTAGGATAAATGACGCCTTCATAGGCCATATCATCAGATTGTTGGGAGGAAATTTTGAAAGGAGAGCTACCATATTTTAAATGCTTAAATTTGCCAATTTGGCTTCTTATTTATTCAATTTCCAAATTTCACCTACATTTGAGCTAAGGATTTCTCTGAGTAACCATACAAGCTACCCTAGTACCCAAATGACCAAATAATATTGCTTGATCTCTCCTGAAAAGTGCAACATGCTCACACCCTCCTAAGTGATAAGCATAGAGCAGGGATTCCATATCCCCTTTCCTTCAACCAAGGAATGTATGAGCTCCACACATCCTACTGTGCAAACTATTTTGATAAAGAACTTGCAGAGTATAACGTGGAGCTCTACACGTCCTAGTCATGGATGGATCCATATGGTAAGCTTAGGAAGATGGTTAGGATGGAACACACCCACATACATAATGTTGAAGAATTTTGGGCCAACTACAAGGATGATAAAGAAGTGCAAATGAGGCACTACATGTGCATGAAGACATACTTTGTTAAGAAGTTCAACCTGTTCCTTGTACCAGATCAGATAGTGGATGATGAAAATATAGTAATAGATCCTTGATATGGTGTAGTTTCCAACCTCCCACTAATGTTAATTGACTAGAATGAAGAAGAGGTAAATAACCTCGATAATTTGATGAAGCCAATCGAGGAAAGGAAAAAACAATGGATCGACGGGAAGATTGCCCAATTGGAATTACAAGAAGTCACCCTGACATATGGAGAACTTGAAGACGAACCAGGAAGTGAGACTGATAGTGGGACAACTACTGCCCCATCTACAAAAAATTCATAATCTCCTCCCACCACCAAGTTGAGAAAGAGAAAAGAGATGTCAAAAAGACAACCTAAACCTTGGATTTATTCAAGGAAAGCCTTAGAGGATGAACCCTCCAAGAATTTTAAAACATCGGGAAGTTTCATGGAAATTCCCACCATCCAGGAGAAACCACTCTGAGGAGAAGAGCAAGAGGCCAAGCAACCAAAGTCTCCACCTGTTGCCTCCACTCTTGTAGTCACCACTACCACTAACATTGCCACCATTGTTGCCCGTCCACTTGCTTCTCAGGCAATGGCTGCTACTTCTCCACCTATGGTGGATATCTTAGTTAACCTTGCTTCCACCCCACCCATTACACATGTCATGGTAATAGAATCTTCCTCTTCCACTACCTCTTTGTTCTCCTCTTCCTCCATGTCTTTGTCATCATCTCTTCCACTGGCTACAACAATAATGCCAATGCCTGCTCTATCGCTCTCAGAGGCCTTCACCCTCCACATGAAAAATATCTTGATGGAGTTGTTTGCGGTATTAATGAACCCAACAATACAAGCTACCTTGGCACAAATAGTTGCAAACCTCCCTATCCCTCCTCCTCCAACCGAACCACAAAGAATGAAAGCAACCATACAGATATCATAAGAGTTGGAGAGACAAGAAAGGGAAGCTACCAAAGGAATAGAAGAAGATGTAGATGACTACCACAAGCATCCCGAGCATCAACATATGATAATTGATGAAGTGGTATGGGAAGAGGAAGAAACACAATCATCTGAGGAAGACACTAAAGAGCCAGGAACCCAATGTATTTTGGAAACCTTCAACCAAGAGCTAGAAGAGGAGCTTTCCAAATAGCTCAAGGATGTCAAAGAAGAGGAAGAGAAGCAACCTCTTGAATAAGAAAATGAATCAAATGAGAAAATGGAGGAAGACACTGAGCCTCCAACTAGGGAACAAGTTAAAATCCCATAGCATGATGAAGGAATTCCTCCTCGACACGAAGAAGAAGAAAAGAAAGAAGAAGATAAGCTTGAGGAGGAGGATGAAGCCCAAAAGAGCTTAGAAATGGAACACAATGAAGAACATGGGCATGACCAAGAAGAATAAGAGAAAATTACTAAAGGGGAGGACAACCCCAAAGAAGAAACAACTACCAAATCCCTATGAAAAGAAATTGTCTTCATCCAAGATTCTGACAAAGAAGAAGAAGAAAAGATAGAATGTGAGACTTCAGGTAACAAATTATTGAAAATCCAACACACCCATGAAGAGGATGGTGATCGTGAATCACCAAAGGAGTCTCAAATGCCTGAATGGCTTGAGAAATAGCTGGAGAAGAATAACCCAACTCCAATGGATCTGAAAGCAAGAATGGAAACCATCTTCACTTGAACCCAAATCAACACAAAGAAGGAGAAGAAGCCAAAGGTTGGATCCCATCTAACAATGGATGCATCTAGATCTAGGATAGTATAGATAGCCACCCCAGTTATGGGAGAAGGGGTAAGTTATAATATTTCTACCCTTGATCTAGGAATGGTCATGAGAGAGTGAATCACCTACAAGGGTCTATTGCCACTATTTTGCACCAAATGCATACGGATAAGACTTCCAAGGAAGAGTTAAAAAAAGAAGTGACAGATCTAATGACTTACATTCAATAGTAGTCATCAATTGGAGAGCTCCCCACCATGTCCTCAAAACCACTGTAATTGTTGTCCAAGGATCACATTGATAAGTTAGAGAAAAGAAAGAATTGGACAAAGGCCACTTAGGATTGGTTCCAACAAGTTCTCTATAATGGAAACATGGGCATAGGTCACACTGTTAGGACAAAAAACAAGTTCTTGGAGGTGCAAAAGATACTTGAGGGAATAAGGAAATTCTACACTAACTTCCTAGAGCTATATAGAATCACATATCCCAAACTTGAGGCTATTCTCAAGATACCTGATAAATCCTAGGAGAAGGATTTTTCTCTAGTAAAGGGTGACCATTGGCTCATAGAGACATGGAAGTTGATCCTAGATCACAGAAAGGAAGTGTTGGAATGGGTGCTCCATGAAGTGGAGCTAGATATCGATTGGGTCAAAGAAATCAGGGCGACTTGTGAAGAATACCTAAGGTTGATGATAGATTTTTATGTGTCCACTGTTGAGCTAGACCCAAAGAAAATAAAACCCTACTTTCAAAAGAAAATGGAGAATAGGACCACGAATTCACTTACACTCAATTTTATGGGATTTGTTGCATGAGCCTTCACCCTATCCGAACAGGTGATAAAGAATGCGCAAAAGAATGAGAAGGATTGGGATGTACTCACTAGAAGATCAATAAAGTTGAAATTTCAAGTGATTTAGTTGTATATATTGGAGTGGAACAAGCTCCAGGTGTTGATCGTAAAGTTTGTGGAGTACACCACAACAAAGAAGAGAGAGGGAAATCCCATCATAGACAATGAGTTCCTCACAAATTAGCTACAAAAAAAGGAAATCAACAAAAGACAAAAGAGCTACAACACTGCCACATAAAGATAAAATAGACTAAATGACAAAATGTAATTTTATATTGTAATATATTTGGGGGTAGGTGAAACCCTAATTTTTAGTGAATCTTGGCCACACAATGAGATTTTTTTTTGGCTATTCATTTTTCTTTTTTAACACTATAACACTATGAATTTTAATAGAAGTTCATTGGATTTTGGTGGATTCTTGAGTTTTAATTGCATGTTACATGGTTATTCTCCCGTAGTTAGTTAAATTGAATAGATTTACTTTATTATTTGTGAGTTTTACAAGTTATCAGTAGATTAGTTAATCTTGTGCATTGATACTGAAGAGTTTTGTTGTGTTGACAACCTTCCTTGTCCATGTATTTTGTTTTTTATTGATGGTAAATGGTTGTGTAAAGTTAGTTTGGGAATAAATTAAAAGTTTCACTAAATTTCTATCTTTTATTCATGCTTTTGGTGAATGAATGGTCTAATATTTGCAATCTTTGCACTAGTTTCATGAGACTATGAAGTAATCTAGTTAAGTGGAACTTAGTTTTAGGAAGGTTGTCCATAGTAGGGTCCTCCATTGTCACTTTTCATTGATAGTTTTAGGTCCAGGAACTTCTCCCTTCCCCTGCCCTCTTTTTTCTTTTCTTTTTTTATAGTGACTCTAACAAGGTTCATTGCATATTGTAAAGTCAAATTTGAAGTTATAACAGGAGTTCCAGCTTGCTATTTTGAACCTGCAGCAATTGTGCAATAAATTTCCCACCTTAAGAACTCCATTTTAAGATCCAATTCTCCTCCAACTTAACTTCGTAAGTCTACCCTATGATTACCATCAAAATCACATCGAACCAATTGAGATTTTCCAAGCATGTCATGACTTGACACACGAGAGACCTTGTGGTAATTTTTAGCAACTTGTTGGAGATTTACTTTCAAGAGAGGTAGTATATTTGTGTGTTTCCTATGCTGAGAAGGTGCAAAAACACCCATCAACACCTTATACCGTCAACCCTGAATATTATCCCTCAACCATATACCCTAAATCCTAAACCCAATGCCCTAGACCCTATACCCAATATCGTCAACCCTAAGCCCTATACAATATACACTCAACCTTATACCTTTGACCCTAAACACTATCTATCAACCCTCAAACCTACACATTAAACCCTAAACCCTACTATTGTGTGGTCTCATAACACGCCCCAAGACTAAAAAGACTTGGGAACCCAAGTGAAAAAAAATAACTCTTATCGCAAGAGCTAGCAAATTGAAAGATCACTGAAAGTGAAGAGAAGAAATCTTTGATAATAAAGGTATTTTGTAATGTAAGTGTTTTGGACACTAAGTACTAGTTACTGAAAACATGTGAAAGGCTAAAGGTAATGCAAGATAGAATGGAAGGCTCTAGTCTAGTATGAAGGAGTTTTGATATAATTGAAGTCTGGGGAAGTTAGTGGGTAAAGTTGAATATTAGGTACCGAGTTGTAATGTGAAGTGAAAATGCTAAAATTTTAAGTTTATCTAATGATCTCGGTAATCCAGTATATATGTGAGGATTTATGATATGCTTAAAGGAATGTTAATTATGAGATTTTTGTGTTAACATTAGAATAATGGTTTTATTTACATGAGATGTTATAAATGTTTTCTTTCTTTTTTAAAGGGATTTAATGTGTGGAATTTTTGATTGCATGAGATATTCATTGTGATGCAAAATTCGGGTATGGAAAGTCAGGAAAATTGAATTTTCAAAAAAATATGATGGTGTTACCAAGTTGAACAATGCACTTTAAAATATCATGCTACAATAGAGTTCATTGTAAAGATGTGCTAGATACTGGAATACTAGGATGTTGGAGTTCAAGCATGCAATAAAGAAGTGTATTTGTTCTGGGAGTGATTCATTTATGGAATGTTCAAATCGAGGAACCTAAAATATAGGAATAGTACTTCCACCTAATCACTCTATTGTCATAGGAAGTTCCTATATTTTGTTTGAGCAGATTTGTTTGGTTCAAGGAAGAACCCTGGCGAAGATTCGAGATTAACACCTAGTGTAGGAGCACCTAGATTAACATCCATAGTTTAAGAAATTTTGGCTTGTATCTGACATTAGCCAAGTCAGAGTTTAGTGTGTTTTTTTTGGACCTTAGAAGGTCATTGTTGTGGCTAGGTGAATTATTCATTAGGACTAAGATTCACCAAAGTTTAATCTTCATTAATAGTCTAGCTTTAATTAGCCTTAAATAGCTTAAGATGGGATTGGAGTCTTAAATGTGTTCTAAACACATCTATGTTGTTAGAAGATTCCAAGAGGCAGTTAAGGGAGTTGGATGCTCAGAATCAAGGAGTTAGAGGTCCTAGGAGTTAGGAAGAGGACATAATGATAAGTTGCAAAAAGTTGTTACAAAGTTGCATGACAACATTTGCCATGTTGCATGCAACTTGGTTATCTTGGATCCCCTAAAAGATAAGAGTGTGGGATCGACCAACATCCCTAAAAACTTGGAAAATGGCATCTATGAAAGGTGTGGCTCGAATGCAAGATGTTAGAGTTGTTGTAATCAAGTTTTTGGTTTTTGGAATAGAAGAGGACTCAACATTTTTTGTGTTTTCCGAAGGTTTTTAAGTGACAGTGATACATAGTGGATTGAATGTATTGATCTAATATTGGATTTATGTTCATAGAGTAGTCTTAAGCATTTTTCATTCTATAATCAAATTGTTTTGAGTTAATCTAGTGTGTGATTTCATAAGTTAAGGTTTTAGAGGGTTTTCTTGTTTTGTTCAGACCAGTCAGTCTTTTCATGGCTCCCCCATAAAATCTAGCCATGGGGTCTTCCTGAGATTAGATGGATATGATAGGGGATCCAATGATCTATAAATACTTAGCAGTAGGAGTCATGAAGAGTCGAGCATTTTCATTTAAAACCAAACCCTAGGTGAGTTCCTAATACCTGGTTAGAGGTTTGGCAGTGAAGAGTTGAAGAGATTAGGCAGGGGAAAGAGGTACCGTATGGAACAGGTACAGTTCCAAGTAGGGTATAGTCACATCACAACATGCTAAGAGGATTGAAGGTTTGCCAATCCATTTGTTGAGATAAGAAACAAGAAATCAATAGGTTCCTAGGAATTAGGCCTATTAGCCCAATTTGACCTAGATTATAGGAAACCACTGTACGAAGGAGTCAACGGTCTGAAATCCTGTGAAAATTTTAAAGGCTCAAAAAGGGTATCTGAAAGTGAAGTTTTTTTTCTAGGTTGTTTGGAAACTTTGAGCAAGAAAAGCAAAAAGGACACTGTCAAGGGCTATAAGGAATTAGGCCTTCTCAAGGCAAATTCTTGAAATCAGTAAGAGTAAAAATTGGAGACCATCCAATATGGATCTAATTGGATGTGAAAGGCATGTTTCCAGTATCTCTAACACCCCTACAAGCAGTTCAAGGTGTTGTGTGATGTTGGCACTTAGAGTCTTCTAAGTGTAGGAGAAAGTTGCTAATTCAAATTGGTGTTAGTCTTCCAAGGTGAAGCACAAAGTTGAGAAAATCTTGGAGAGGAGTTGAAATAGAGCTTAGTTAATGACCTAATCCTAACCAGAACATAGAAGCTATCAAGTTCCTGGATGAAGCCAGGGAAAAGTCTTCCTAGCTAGTTGTGCAAGCAAACCAAAGAACACTTACACCAACACCCAAAGAGCTTCAAAGTGTAATTGGAGTTGACTTCCATTGACCTCGATTGCAATTCTCCTATTGGTCGCTACATTCCACATGCCTTGATGAGATTGGTCCCTTGGATTTCCTTTCAAGTATTTTTCTTATCCTATCTAAGCCTTGTGTTCTATAAAAGGCTAGAGGATCTCTTTTTTATTTTAAGTTTAGAATTTGTGGATGTTGGAGGAGCATAAACTTTTAAGTTTTGTTCTTTTTTCTTGTTTTCTGAACCATTCCAACATAAAACTTTGTATGCACATAGACATTGATTAATATCAGAGCTTATTAGATAGCTACCTATCTTAGAATATTTTGTAGTTGGTTTTGTTAATTCACCCGAACAAGACTATATGTTGCACCATTTAAGGGTGCATACAAAACCTACTTGGTTTCTAGAAATGAAACCCCTCTCTTTAAAAGCTTGCACCATTTTATATGTTGTTGTGAAGCAATCTGGTGAAATATAAAGTGGTTTTCTCTATTTTAATTGATTCTTTGGGGCATCCATAGAGAAAAAATGAGATAAACTTTTAATTTTTTAGTATTTTTTTGCTTTATTTTAGAATAAATGTTTAAATTCTTGAAAATGTACCAAAATTTTGAATGAATGGAAGAAATTTTATTGAAAATATTTCGTTTTCAATAAAATTGTTGAATGCTTAATGCTAAATATACTTAAGCAATAGCAAAGAATTTGTAATGTTCATGAAATGTTATTACAAATCTTTTGGTTTCATGATGTTTGAACTTAATGTTTCAATTGAAAATCCAATAACTAAAATATTCAATTTACAATAGTAGTCCCTTTGAGATTAATAGTAATATCACATCAGTAGCCAAGAGAGACCCTAGTGCAACCATGACCTAGTTATCAAAGACTTGGGATTGAACGACATCCAATATTTTCCCTATTAATGAAAAATTCCCCTTTAGGTTGTGTTTGTTCCATATCTTTCAAGAAGGATAGGCTCTTTGTGGTCTTGTCTGTGAATAATTTATTTTCCCTATTTGTTGTGAGTAAAATCATCATCGACACCTACACCCTCAACCCTCAACCCTATACCATATACCTTATAATCTCAACTTTATACCATAAATAGATAACTTCACCATCAATCGTAAACCTAATACCCTCAACCTTATACCCAATATCCTAAACCCTAATCGAGCCTATACCCTATACCCCCAACCTTGAACATTATCCCTCAACCCTATACTTAAAGCCTAATACCTACACCCTCAACCCTATACCTTATACCCTCAACCCTATACCCTAAACTCTATACCCTCAACCTTATACCATAAATCATATGCTCTAAACCCTCAACCCTAAATATATGTTTTATAACCTTAACTATAAACCCAATATCCTCGACCCTATACACAGTATCCTCAACTCCAAGCCTTATAGCCTATACACTTGTGTGCAATGAAAATGTGTTTAAAATGAAGAGAATTTTTCATAAAACCTAACAAAAAAAAAAAAAAAACAATCAAGATTAGGGTATAAAAAGATCAAACTACTATAAATTCGATTAAGACCCGGTATACAATTTTCTCAAAAGGATGATAGATTTCAAGATGCTAAAAAATGACTATGTTTTGCATTTGATGAGAGGAGAGATGAATGGAGGGCTAGGAGTACATGATGGGAGATCAATGGCTAGGAAAGGTTGAGACATCTCAACTCATGAGATGATGCCAAGTGACATTGTGAGAGGAGATGGAGGGATAGGTGATCTCTCAAGGCATGTGATGGTGACAAGTGTCACTGTGTAGAGGCTTGAGAGGGAGAGTGGTAGTTGGAAAGTACCTTGGGAGATGGAGAAGATATTCTTCATAAAGGTCTTCCTTGTCCAACTTTCCCAATATATGGGATGGAAAGTAATAAAGGAATTTTAAATTCCTTGGGTGTACTTTGGAGAAAGGACCCATGTGGGGTTACCAAAAAGGGGAAAGCCTTTAAGGCTTTGAGGAAAAAGTGGGTAGAAATAAATGGAAATGGGTTTATCCCTTTCCTAATTAGGCTATTAGGAATGTGAAAATAATTAAGGGATGGGTTAGGTGAGGATTAGGTTTAATAAGGAATGATTAGGATGTAAGCGGGAAAGTTGGAGATGTGATACCTCTTAATCCTTGATTAAGTGTGTGAACATGATTAGTGGGTGGATTAGAATTAGGATTAGGGGATAATGAGGAATGATGGAGGGTGTGACAAGTGGAGAGAGAAAAAGGGGAGAATTAAATAAGATTATTTAATTCTCATGGGGAATAAAGTGATTAAATTAAATAAATAAAGGTATTTATTTAATTTGAAGAAGAGGGATAAAAGGTAAGGTAAATAATTAATAAATTAATTACCTTGGGACCAAGTAGATTAAAGGGGTGAATTGACAAGATTAATTAAATAATTTTAAAATGTTATTAACATGGATAGAAGGGGATTAGAAAAAATGATGATGCCCCTCTTTCAAATATGGGGAAAGGGTGCATGGGTAGCCTCTGGAAATATGGAAAGAAGGACAACAATGGATCTACGATGAAAAATGAGGAAGGATGTTGAAGGAATGAAAGAAAAAGGAGCTACAAGGAAGAAACAAGAGTGAAAAAGGAGAATTAGGGTGAGTAGGGTTTACTATAAATAGTAATTAGTAATTAGGGTTTAATTATTATTAATTTTAACCTTAATTACCTTGGAGATCAAATGAAGTAGAGTGAGAAAAATGGTGGATAGATGAACAATGGAACATCAAACAGACCATGTGAAGGCACAAGTGTGATGGGTGAGAGTGAGATGGTCAGGTACGTACTCCAAATTTTCCTTGTACTTCATTTTTTTATGCATTTATGAAAATTCAAAGTTGTACATGGGACGGATCTACCTAACACGATAGGGTGAATCTGTACATGTACAACAAATAGGTGGATGTGCCTCAACTTAGGCGGATGCATCTAAATTGAACCAAATCAATAATGGATGGGTGGATGTGCTAGGGGATAGGTGGATTTTCCAAAGGGTGGATCCATAGAGAAGGGGTGGATCCACCAAGGGATGGACAGATCTACCTAAGGAGTGGATCTAATAGAAAAAGGTGGATGTAGAGAAAGGTTAGATTTTCCAAATGGTTGGATCCATAGAGGAGGGGTGGATACACCAAGAGTTAGATCTGCCAGAGGATAGGTAGATGTGCCAAGGGGAAAATCCAGTGGGGGATGTATAGATGTGCCAAAAAGGGGTGAATCTGCTAGGAGAGTTAGAAGAAATAGATAGAACATGAAATATTAGAAAATTGACACTCAAACTAGATGGATTTAGGTGATTGCGAGTTTGTAGACTCGAGAGAGATGATCAATTGTGCTATAGTTAGTGGCACAATTCTTGAAGGAGGATTGGGCATGCATGTATGTATGCAGCCTTGCATATGTGGTGAGGATACCAGTGATCAAATCACACATGCCACTTATGAAAGCAATGGTGGAGAGATGGAGCTCAAAGATGAGCACCTTCCATCTCTCAATAGGAGAGATGATATTGATTCTTGAGGATGTATGGAGGATCTTGAGAGTACCAATCTGAGGATCATGGTTACTAACACCAAGCATATAGGTGGTACCTAATTTTTTGGAGGGGTTTTCAAGATATCATGCATTCCCACTCAAGAGAGGGCACTAGATGTAGATCGATGTAGAGAGATGGCTCCATGGATGAAATTATATATATATAGACTGATCAGTGGCATGTTGTTTCCTAACATGAGTAGTTGATGTCAGGGAATGTGGTGGTAGGGATTATGGAGTGGAAATGGTGATACGCATGGGGCCCATTCTTATTAGAACAATTGTAGATGGATATGCACATTGTGTGCTATAAAGGAAAAAAACCTCACACACATCACCCTACTACAGATCTAGGTGTGGAAGCACATCAGTCTGGTCAGACTAGTGGGAGAGAGGATGAAGAGAGCAATAGACAAGCCTATGGTGTTAAACCAGAGGTTAGGGCTACAATACTAGGAGGTTCTTAGTATGGACCTGTTAGCTCTCAAAAATGCAAGCGGGATGCCTCAAGAGGCTGCCAATCTCTTGATACATTTTAGGGCAACAGAACAAGGTTAAAATCATTCAACCTTCTACTCTTCAGGTGTTGCTAAACCTAGGCAGGTGTACCTCTCTGAATGAAGTAGACTTGTCTTATGATTATCTTTCTTGCACAATGATTTTTTTTGCAATGGTAGATTGAAGTGAACAAATGAAACCAAACTCGATAGCAATCTTCTAATCTAAATCCTAAAATGCTCAATTAATAGATATAAAGAAACTGAATGAATTCAAATGATGAAATTGCAAAAACCAGTGCCTTATTGGGTATGCGGAGTCAAAATGAAATAGGAGTGGGCAACTTATTCTGGCAGAAACTCAAATTGTTGGCATATGATCTATTTTTAACTTGTATAAACATGCAAGATTATGACTAGTAAGCTCTACTTTAATAATCCAGATGAATTCCCCCTGATTACTATGATCAATAAAAAGGATTTAATCTCTAATTGAGAGAATCAGTCAATTAATCACACAGATACATCAAATGTGCATTGATAAACTGAGAATAAACTTGTTATTTCAATTTAAATAACCAGAAAGGATCAACTTGGAGACAACTTAGCAATGCTTTTCAATAAACTCAACATACAATTGACACCATAAATAACTTGGCACACCAGCTGATTTTCATTGAAATCTCCATTTGAAAACATGCAACATAGCCTTTGTTCTGAGAAATTTATTCTAGTGTATCCATCTCTACCTACTGTATCCAATCTAAAATATTCTTTGATATTACATTTGGGAGTGCATATTTATACACCAGTATTAGCAATCATAATGCTTCCAAATCATGTCGGCCAACCATTATAATAGGGCAAACCCCGTGTCGGCATGCAATGGTTCTTAAACGTATACATGTCGGACATAGTAGTTGGATTTTTGTTATTCACTAGTGAAACAATCATCAGGATAGCCTTGAAAGTATGTCAAAGGAAATTATAATGCTTATCGTTGTCATCCCATGTTCCCCTATTCTTTGTGTTCACCGCAACCATCTATCATCGGGGAGAAATCATATAGACAAGGCCCTATTTTTCTAAAAGCTCCGACCATATTGTGTTCCATCGGCGAGACCAGAGGTAACTCACCGAGACCTCTTACCGATAGAATACCTCTCACCGATAAGCCTTTTCCATCGCCAGTTGGCAAGACAATTCACACTCGCTAAGACCACATGCCACAGACTTCAACTCATGTTGATATCACATCATCTTATGTTGTTGGTCGACAAGACACAAAAAATATCTCACCAAAAGTTGTTTGAGAGAAACACTTTGTACTCCGTCGGTGAAACATATACACCTCACTGTGACCATTCATCGAAGACCCTATGTTTGGCTGAAGTGAAACCCCATATGTGATGTCGGCGAGACACATTGAACTCGCTATGACATTGTACCGACACCGCAACTCTTGTCAATATATCCTCATTCAAGCTAATCGCTGAGACACAAAGCACTCTGTGAAACATTATATCGATGACCAGATCCCTGTCGAAATGTGAATCATCCTCTATCACCGAGACCGCGAAGAACTCCTGCCGAACAGTGCCTACAAGAAAATTTTGATCGTTGTGACATCAAATGAGTCTTTCCGAAAGGCAACATAGACTCACGTTAGCTGAAAATGCACAATGGGTTGGGGAGACAATGGTATTCTCATGCCAATAGGAACCAGAATGTAAAAAATGCATGACTCAATGGATTCAATGGGCTAATATGTTAAAATATGGGTGAAATATGCACACGGTAGGATCAAATTTGGAAGTTTATGAGTAAAAACAACATGTGAAATCATCAGATTTTTATAGTTCCAATAGGACCATTGGAGGAGGATACTATATGAGGTTGAGGCGGGAGACATTATGTGGAGTCCATACAAGGAGATGAAGGAATGGGAGGAGCAGGCTAAGTGGAGTAGGAATATTTTTAGCCGCTTCTACATTATAAGAAAATACCCATTCATGATTGAGAGCTATAGGTTAGATAGAGTGACCTAAGTTTTCAACATGGTTCAGGACATCCTTGAGGTTCTTAAAATATTTACTCAACTATCATAGGAAATGGGAGAGTGGGGGCCTTAGATAGCACTAAGGGTAGGAACCGAGTCTTGGAGGAATTTGGAGGAGATGATTTGGGACATGTAGAGAGAAGTGAATGTCCCTTGGGTTAGAGCCTAATATGCAAAGTGGTAGAGGGGACATAGGCTAGAGCATTATAGAGGAGGAGATAGTGGAGGAGGAGGTATCAGGCTTGAGTAGGGATGGATAGAGGAGAGATGGAGAGGAGGAATAGGCAAAGAACATGGAGGTAGATGAGGAGGAGAGGAGATTTTTGAGAATTACTCCTCTAGAGGATGATACACCACCACAACAAGAGGAGGGGGAGTAGAGGGATGGATACCTAGAGAGATTATTGGCCATTATGTAGAGCAAGCTTGCATAGCTATAGGGATAGCTACAATAGGCCTAGGATGACCTAGCCACTAGGATAACAGAGAGATATAGCTTGTAGAACTAGGTAGAAAACCTATAGAGGGACGTAAAAATAGTAACTGCAAAGGTAGTTAGCCTTAGGTTAGGTCAAGATGCATAGGATTTGGAGAGGGCAAGACTATAGGAGGACAAAGACCATTATAGATAGAAGTGGGATACCACTAGAGCCTAGGAAGGAGAAGGGTAGATTGCAAAGATGGATCAATAGCTAGTATTGTTAGGGAGAGAGTCTTAATATAATAGGGACCTATTTATGGCTACAATCACCAAGGAAAAGAGGAGGCCTATATTTTCAAAGGCCAAGAACTCATAGAGGAGTGGGTCCTAATCAAAGTGGTTGGGATCCGAGAGGATTGGATTGATGGGGGCCCTTAGGGAGGTGGAGGAGGAGGGTTGTAGTAGTTAGGTGGTAAAAATATATAGCTAGAAGTTTTGGAGATGATACACAAGTTTTGGTGGATGATCGATGAGTCCTTTGTATATATGACATCATTTATTTTGATTAGGACATGGATCCTAGATGTAAATATGATATGATGTATTATATTGATTCACAGTCATTGATTGTATTATGGGCATTTATTCATTTGATGGATATTGGTGGAGTTTTTGATATGGATATTGACATTGCTTTATTTATGGGTATGGGTCCTTGTGATGGATGTATTATGCATGTTATTTTTATGATTCAATGTATATATATGATTAGATATATGTCATGTGATTAGATATATGTCATGTTTTTGGTTTGACACATGATATTGATGAGTTGTGATACAAGCTACAACTATATGTATGTTATGTGGATGTGATTCATACTAACATGTGTGATGCAAGATGGGTGTGCATGTATGTTTATGTGAGTCCCAATGATATGGTTATGATTTTGTATACTTATCAATGATATGTGATCATGATATATGCATTTAATTTATCTATGGATGTAAATGATACATGTATAATGTATGCACATGGATTAATATGTAATGAAGATAAATATAATGGATGAATATAATTATATGAGAACACTACATAATGGATTTAATTGAGTAATTCAATGTAATCTAAATGAATCACAAACCACTATATGCAAGTAAATGATAAAAATATACTTAACATAATAAATGCTAAACAACCTAATGTAACTAGATGATAATGAACATGATGACAAGATGCTTAGAATAACAAATTCTAAA
Source organism: Sequoia sempervirens (assembly GCA_007258455.2). Lineage (NCBI taxonomy): Eukaryota > Viridiplantae > Streptophyta > Pinopsida > Cupressales > Cupressaceae > Sequoia > Sequoia sempervirens. Next base: position 63,235 of record VDFB02260001.1, read on the forward strand.
CAACGTTATGCAATGAAATGATAATCAAAATGATGAAAATATGCTTAGAATAAAAAAATCTAAACAATAATATGCAAAAAAATGATAATGAAAATGAAGAAAATATGCTTAGAATAACAAATTCTAAATAAAGTTATGCAACAAAATGATAATGAAAAATGATGAGAAGATGCTTAGAATAAAAATTTCTAAACAAAATATACAAATAAAATGATATGGAAATGATAAAAGATGGTAGATGGGGAGATGATAGATGTAACCATATTTTATCAACCAAAACTGAACCAAACCTAATAGGAAAAGAAAAGGGGGGACACACTTGCACATTCAAAACCCACTAATTATAAGGAAAGGAATAATAAGAATGGATATGAAAGATAGGATGATAGGAATGGTAGATGGTAGGATGGAGGGGAAAATTTGATAAAATTAGTGTTATTTATTAGACTACCATGTAGTAAGCACTTTATTTTGTTTAGCATGGGATACTATGTGCCAAGGTATGAGGAGCCAAGGTGGTGTCATATCCTATGCATATGGCTGACTTAGCAAATAAAAAGGTTGTTCCAACATCCTCAAAGTCATGAAGGGCTTTGGAGGGGCTGATCTTGGTAAAACCACATGCACAAGAGGATGCCCTAGCATAACACAAGATTGCAATGGATGTGGTAGGAACAATGTGAGGCAACCAAGAAAACATGATGACGAAAATCCAATATATGCCCCTATTTCTACCAATCAAAGTACACCATTATATGATGTATTGTGGTGACCTTAAGTGGGTAGATTAGGAAGCTCAAAAAGATAAAAAAAAATTCAAAAGCACCCAAAAATAACAAGAGAGCCCAAATATCCTTTGTCATGAGGACGATGGGTGGGTTGATGTGGTCTAATGTGAGGAACAATATATCCTACAAAGACCAAAGAGGGATGGGATATATTCTAGGATTCCTATAACAAGGGATAACTAGGATGTTTGAAACTTCAATGGGCTAATGAATTTTGTTGAAGTACTAGCTCGATAGGGGATCTTGGTGATAGAATAGACATAAGGACGAGACCTAATGATCAATATATATAATGATGGGTCTAGAAGAGTACATGATACTAACACTATGTACACTATATACAATTGATGACAACCAAAAAAATCCTAACCGATTTGAAATAATTTTGAATATCAGGACAACATTAAGACCTAAGGAGTGCACTCCAAAATAAAAGATTGAATCTCAAGAATTGGGATAGTAGATCCAACTTATCAAATTCTCAACCAAAATATACCATGAAGGGGATACGAGGATTGGGATAGATATTGGAGGTAACATAGGTGGTGCAAACAAGATGGATAGGATATGAGTATGGATAAGATGAAAGCACATGAAAAAGAGGATGCAAGGTAGATAATGATTAATCCCCATATGAATGGTGCCTGTTGCTAGGTTTTCACAAAATTTACTTATCCAAGGCACCAGTAGGGTGGTTTTCACTATAGGATGACTCATTTCTCTTTACTATTTTCTATATATATTTTGCTTTTTTGACATTTTTTTTTGTATTTTTCTGATTTTTGTAAGGTAGGATGACTCAGTTGAATTAGGAGTAGAAGTGTTTAAGATGGATAATGTTGATAGGTTCATCTAAAGGTTCACCTTTAGGTGTAGCCAACTGATAAGCTCTTGAACCATACTTTGGAGTGATGACATAGGGACCCAACCAATTAGCCTCAATGTTTCCTTTATTTTCTTGGTCCTATTGAGTGCATTAGTTCTCATTAAGAAATAGTTCATCAAGCTAGAATTGAGGAGCCCTAATTTTCTTCTTGTAGCTTCTCTTTAACCAGTTCTAATAATCTTGAAGAGGTTGTAGGAATTGAGGCACTATTCATCCAAAAGCTCTAGCTAGCTTATGCGTGCAACCCGATACTCCTCATCATTGATAATATTCTTCAATAAGATGTGTGGTGATGGAAGTTAAACTTCTATCAATAAGATAACTTTGACAATATATAATAGTGAATATGGAGTTGCATTAATAGGGGTACGTATGCTAGTCCAATAAGCCCAAAGGAAGAGATTTAGGTGGAGATGTCAGTCACTACTAGTATCATTGATAACTTTCTTAAGTATTTTGATTAAAGTTCTATTAGTTGCCTCATCTTGGAAGTTACCTTGAGGGTAATATTGAGTAGACCAACGATGTTGGATTTGGAATTTCTCACACAAATATCGCACATGTTTTTTTTTGGAGGGTTTACCATTATCTATAATGATGGTAGGGGGAATACCATATTGATAGGTGATATGATACATAATGAATTAAAAGATATGTATGTTAGCGATGAGGGTGAGTGGGAGGTATTCCACCCATTTAGTAAAATATTCAATGGCAGTGATGATGAAGGTGTGTTCATTAGACAAAGCAAGATGTATCTTTTCAACCAAATGAAGACCCTATTGTGAGAAGGGCCATGGTGAGGTTATAGGTTGCAATGCTTGAGATGGTGCATGTATTAAATTTTAATGTTGCTGACAAGGAACACACTTCATAACATACTCACATGCATCATGTTCCATTCTAGGTTACTAATAACTAGTATGAAGAATATTTTTTGCAAGGACCATACGACTTATGTGAGCCCCATAAATACCACTGTGTACTTTGTTTAATGTAAATTTTGCTTTCATATTGTTTAAAAATCTCAAAAAATAACCATCATACCTCCTATGATATAAGGTGTCTCCAAGGATGGTGTAACGTGATGAGCGTTTGGATGAAGGATCAACATTGGTTGTGAGTGAGATTAGGTGGCAAAACATTGTCGTGGAGGAAGGTGTAGATGTCATGATACCAAGGAGATTGAGGAACAATGATTTCAAAAACCATGTCTATTTTTGATAGATCATAAGCATGCATCAATAATTTCTCAACCAATAATTCATATTCATGTTGATCATGAGGTATATCTAATAAGGATTCAATTGTAGCCATTGCATTTGCTATTTTTTTTAAGATGAGGAACTTACTCAAACTCTATGTAGCCAAAATATTTCTTGAAGTCATCAACTATGCATTTGTAGTGAAGTAAATTATCATCTTTAGTTTGGAATTCATCATTGACATTTTTAACGATGATTTGAGAATCACCATACATATGTAGGTTGTTGATATTTCATTGGACTGTTATCTTCATACTAGGCCGGATAAGAGCCTCATATTTTGTAATGTAATTCATGCATGGGAAGGCTAATCTGAATAATTTAAGGAAAAAGTCACCTTAAAGGGTGGAAAAAAGAATACTTGCACCTAAACCATATCAAGTGAATGATCCATCAAAGTATAACTTCCTTGTAGCTTGTTCAATGATAGTAAATATGAACTCATATAAAAAAACTGTGACCAATGGGAAAGAATCCACTAAAGGAGCATCTACTAATTGATATGTGATTACCTAAATTTTTATTGCCTTATGATCTAAAAACTCAATATCAAACTCACTAAGAAGAATGAACCATTTAGCCATACAACCTATCAGATATGTTCATGATAGTAGATACATAAGGGGGTCAACTTTAGAAATAACTTTGATTGAGTGATTGAGAATGTAATGTCTAAGATTTTGAGAACTCAAGACCACTTCCAAGAATGAATTTCTAATAGGTGTGTAATTAAGTTCATAGAAGGAAAGTGTGCAATTGATATAATACATTGTTCTTCCCTTCCAATTCTCATCATATTGTGCAAGAATTTCCCCCAATGCCACTGAGGTAGTAGAAATATATAATAACATCAGTTTACCTAATATAGGAAGCATAAGGATGGGTGGATTAGCTAAATATTCTTAAATTTTTTCAAAGACTTGTTGACATGAATCATCCCATTTGAATGTAGTGTCTTTAAAAAGCAAGGGATTGAAAGTTTGGCACTTATCAACAAGTTGAGAAATGAGTTGTTAGATGGATTAGAGTTTACCTTACAAAGTTCTCAAATGTTTTACTGTTTTAGGAGGATTAATATCCATAATTTATTTGACTTTGGCTGAATCAAACTCTATACCTCTCTTAGATACAATGAATCCCAATAACTTACCCAAGATGACACTAAAGACACACTCCTTTGGATTGAGGTGCAACTAATATTGCTCCAATCAAGTGAATATTTTGTTTTATAATAGGAGGGTTTTCTATAATCTTTGATTTACCTATAGAATCATCCATATAGTCTTCCATGATGATGTTAATAATATCATGAAATTTGATGGTGATGGCACATTGATAGGTGGTTTTAGGAAATATTGCATTCAACCCAAAATCTTATTCCATTTCCTACATAACCACATGAGAGATAAACACACATACAAGTAACCAACATACATAGATCAAATAGATAAGCTACAAGATAACACAAAGTATACCTTGGGAAAACCCTCAAAAGAGGGAAAAATTCGGCCTCCAAAAGCATCCATACTACATCATATTATTCAACAATGAAGTAATACAAGAGTTACGATGAATACCTTTGAAGAATCAAGCCTCTCACTGCATCCTGATGTGTCTAAGAATGAATCCACACATGCCATGCCATGATTCACATATGCACTCCTTAGAAAGACTCAATAATGACAACCCACTCAACCAACCAACCTTAATCACTAAACATGTGCTTGATTTTATATATTCAAGCTCACATAAATAGAACCAAGTGGTAAGATAAAACCATGAGCCACAAAATCATGTGAAAAAAATCACTAATCCCTTATTTAATATTGGGTACTAAGTTTTCAATTTTTAAATATTTACCCAATGTTAAATTATTCACATGTCTCCCACACATTAATTAATAATACAATGTTATAATACAACATAAAGTGGTCCCCAAATAATTACCTAGTGTGAATAACCACACCACCTAGGTGCATCACAACTAAATAATTATTTAATTACAACATTAAAATAAATCAATTTATGTAATGGTGTACAACACCATATCCCAACATTCTCCCACTTGTTGTATGCATTGAATAAGGGATCAATACATGAAATACATCAACATAGCCACACATGTAACCAAATGAGTCTCCAACATGCTCTCATGCTCCATCAAGATATGTGCAATAATAACAAAGTGACCACCATCTCAAGAAATAAATCCTCTCATCCTCCAACGTTCCACCTATGGAAGAAAAGGAACATGCCAAGGTGAAGATGCACAAATCTAAGAACACAAACATCAAATCCAAGTGATGACAAAGGCTCTAACCAAGTTGTTGTCATGAAGAAAATCCCACATGATAAAAAATAGAATCCACAACACGTGCTAATACATCCAACCATCCATACCTCCTAAGTATCAATACATCAGTAAACTCATGCCAAGAACATATGCAACCCATAAATCACAATCAAGATCCATGTATCAAACCTGTCAATAAGCAACATACATATCCAAGAACTCCCACTACATAGGTAATGTCAGAGAATATAAAGTCTGCCAATCAACACTATATCAAGGTTTGATAAGTAAATCAAATGATGAAGTACCAAGAACAATAACAATGATCTACACATGAAACCCAAATAGTAGCATAATCTCTCACAAGATGTTGCCACCATCCTCCCACATCACATGAATATGAACCTCCAGGAAGGAACCATGAAGAGAGAAAACTTGTAAACCATAACATGTCCTTCTACCAACACCTCAAAAATGCAACACTGTGTCTAGTATGATATGCTAACAACCCCAAATTAAAATCCTCAACAACATCCACAACACTCAATCTCATAGATCAATTACAACATATGAATCATGTAATAATCCCAACATGGATGTAAGCCTCTCTAATAAAGAAGATAAAACTCAAGGTAACCATTCTAAAATCTAAAAATTATCCCATAAACCATCTCCTAAACTCCTCATCAATGAATGATAACATAAAATCAAATGCACAAGGAGATAACCATGCTAAACATCCCTCAAAATTAATCCTCTAAAACTAACTGTCCATAGCTCAAGATCCATATCAATGAAAGATAAAACATCATAAATTCATGATAAATAATCCTCAAATGAGTCTCCAAAATCAATCACTATGAATCAAATCATTCCCATGAGAAATCAAAGCACGAAACATAACACATCTAAAATGAATAATGGAAAAATACCTCTCAAATGATAAATTGTTGAGTAGACCAGGAGTGGGGAATGAGAATACTCCTCTAGGATAACCAAATCATCATGAATCACTCAAAGAAAAATCTCCTCTATTGGTCCATCATGAACTCACATCCATACCCTGGTGAAAGCTCCTTAGTCATCCTATTGAAACCTCCAAAGAGTAACCATCTCAAGAAAATGTATCTAATCACAAGAGAACTCCAACCTCACCTACATCTCCAAGTATCCATGAGCACTTGTAAATGATCAATACATTCTAAACTCCAAATGAAACATAACACCATCATGAAGTAATCAAACAAATGATCATCTACTCAATACAAAGAGAACTAGCAATATCAATGTCAAAGCTCCAACCATAGAATCGTGAACCTACCATGACATCACAATCTAACCATCTCCTCCTAGGAGATCACATGCACCAATGCATACATCCTAGTATCAAGATAACACATCATGCAAAAAATCTAAGCTAGCATCAAGAGTAAACCATGAAATTATATCAAACTTACTCTAAACCAAGAACTCACATCTCCAATCACATGAAGATAACCATCACCAATGATGCACCCATGTCATTTCCAACAACTTCCATTGAACCATGATACTGAGCTACATATGGAATCGTGACTACCATCTCCTTCATGAAGATCATCTAGGTCTACACACACAACTAAAATGTTAGTAACATAAAAAGTAGAACCAAAATCTCTAAGCCAAGAAGATACATACAACCACCATCAAACAATCAAGAACCAATCCTACACTGCCAAGTCATCACTGTCAAAATCTCCCACTAAAAGTGTATAACCAATGAAATACAACCAAGCTATCATGACATCGTGATCAAACCTCATGCTACAAGTCCCAAAAACTAACTAATTAGGTACTCTAACCATCTGTCCTCACATCCCAAAGCAACATACCAATGCACAATGACCACAGACAAGGCCAACTAACAAAATCTACATCAACACTGAACCAATCTCATGGATATAGATAGTCCACATCCAATTCATCCCACTAAAAATGAATGAGTGGCCAACCTGCACACCTACATAACTCGTGATCAAAACAATGAAGCTTGAAAACTCATCATCACATTAGTAACCTACAAATTGAGATATCAAATAAGATAATCCTGTAGACATCAAGAATCAAACACCAAATCAAACACAAATATTATTTTCCAAATATGTCCACAAATGAGTAGCCATAGTCAAGGAACAAAAAAATCATCAAAGAGATAAGACAAACCTCCTAATCATCAAACCATAACACCACCAAACAACCACATACATGAACACACCCATACGAGACTCTAAGTCTCCACTTGTGTCAACCCATGTCCTCAAAATCAAAGAAAAATTGTGTACCTGACACCATCAATTTCCAACTCTAAAAAAATTGATAATTAGTTGTACCATCATAAAGATCATATAAAAACATGTACTCCCTCAAGGTTTTGCCTCTTGACTCATCTGGATTCTCACACAATCACACCTAGAATCTCAGGCTCCTACAAGAGATAAAAAAGTACTATACATTCCATGCACCACAAACTAATAAATAATCTAAACTATATAGTACACTACAAATTCTCTCCAATGCCTCTTCAAAACAAAAAAATGATTTCGTATGCAAAAGTTATGAACAAAACCATGTAACCGAGAACATCTGAATTCCAAGCCCAAAAAACTAATAAAATGGAAAAAATCAAGGAATCAAACCTATACCACTATGAACTGCTCAAAACTAGCTTTCCAACGAGTACAAGAAGTTGAAAATCTGACATCATGGAAAAAAGTTATGCAAGTTTTAAAAAATGGCTACAAAAGACCAAATTGACCTCCTAGTGGCACTCTAGTGGTTTGTTGGTGGTGGCAGCGCCACCCGGTGGTGGATTTCAAAAATTTAATAAATTTGGTTTATTTTTTCAATTTTAAAAATTGTGCCTCCCTCTTATTTCAAACTTGACAACACATTAATTTCGGCTTATTCAATTTTGAAATCTGGGGGTTTTAAGTTTTAATTTGGCAAACTTTAAATTCATTGAATGTGATTTTAAATTTTCATTGAAAATTATTTAGGTGGGAATTTCATTTCCTAAGTGGCATATAGCCCTATTGATGACCAAAAAATCTGACTAGGCCGACAAAGCTGATCGAGACAACTGGCCCTTACCAGCCTGTCGTGTTTCAATAGGGGTCGGGGCTATCATGTACTATAGGGAGGTATAGGGAAATTCTGTGGACTTCCCCACCTCCCAAATATTTTTTTGTTTGTTTTACTTTATTTAAAAATTTCAATAAATATTTGCATTAACCATTTTTAATTATTTTTGTAGGTATTAAAAATTTTCAAAAAGCCCTAGAATAATAATATTTTCTTTGGATTTTAAAGGGAGATGAAATTTATTTTTTAATAATTTATTTTTTCTCCAATTGGGTTATATGACCGAATAGGCCTTTTTATTAAAAGAATTTTGCATTTTTTCAACTTCTCCAAAATAGGGAAAATTTTGTGTCATTTTTCATTTCTTGAGCCTCCTGGATCCAATGGTGAGGTTTGTTTTGTCTCAAAAGGTCATCCATGAAATTTCCTCTACCAAACCCTCATATGAAAACTCAAACCAAGAAACCCTCTTTGACCCAAATTTTGAAAGCTTTAGATCAGCAATAAACCCAACAAATCTTGACAACCCAAAAGCCAAAATCTGTAAACAAATAGCTGCAACATGTGTTTCATATCTTGTAATACCTCAAATCTTCCATGCATATTCATGGATTCAACTTTGCAAAAAACTCTCGAATTGGGGTTATAACAAAAATCCATCAACCATGAAAGCTTTAATACCACTTGTTAGGAAATATCGCATTCAATCCACAATATTATTCTATTTCCTACATAACCTCATGAGAGATAAACATGCATACAAGTAACCAAAATGCATAGATCAAATAGACAAGCCTTAAGATAACACAATATATACCTTGGAAAAACCCTCAAGAGGGGAAAACCCAACTTCCAAAAGCATCCATACTCCATATTATTCAACAATGAAGCAATACAAGAGTTACAATGAATTCCTCTAAAGCATCAAGCCTCTCAATGCATCCTCATGTGTCCAAGCATGAATCCACACATCCCATGCCATGCTTCACATATGCACTCCTCAGAAAGACTCAATAATGACAACCCACTCAACCAGCAAACCTTAACCACTAAACATGTGCTTGCTCTTATATAGTCAAGGTCACACAATTACATCCAAGTGGTAATACAAAACCATGTGAACACAAAACCACTAATCCATTTTTTGATATTGGGTACTAATATTTCACTTTCTAAATATTTCCCCAATATTAAATTATTATCACATGTCTCCCACACATTAAATAATAATAAAATGTTATAATACAATATAAAGTGGTCCCCAAATAATTACCTAGTGTGAATAACCACACCACCTAGGTGCACATAACTAAATAATTATTTAATTGCAACATTATAATAAATCAATTTATGTAATGGTTTAGAACACCATATCCCAATAGGTGGCACCTAAGTTCTTCAAACCAAAAGGCATAACTTGATAGCAGAAAGTTCCTCGTGGAGTTGTAAAAGTTGTTTTATGTTGGTCTTAGACTACAATGTAGATTTGATTATAGCCTAAAAAAACATGATCTATTAATGATAACATGGCATGACCCACTATCAAATCTACAAGGATGTCAATATTGGGAAGTTAGAAGTCATCTTTTGGGTAAGATTTTTTGAGATCTCTAAAGTTAGTGCAAATGTGAATACCACAAATTCAATTGGAAATGGGGAAAATGTTGGAGCTCCAATAAGAGTAATTTATCGACTAAATAAAACCAGTTTCCAATATATTTTCAAGCTCTACCTTGACCAATAGGGCCACTTGAGGATGCATCTTGTATATTTTTTGTTTATCAAGCCTGGCATCAGGATGAACATCTAGGTGATGGACCAGTAATGTGGGATAAAGCCTTGACATAGAAGAATATGACCATGCAAATTTTATTGAACCTTGTTGAAGAATGCAAGAGAACGTTTACTACTCCTCTTCTGAAAAAGAGCTTTCCACATATGTGATTCATGGTTGAGTTGTAATGCCCAACTTAATCTCTTTAGTATCCTCAATCAATATAGAGGACCTTCCTGATTGTTGTGTACCCATAAGGGGAAGATAAACATTCCCATCCTCTAATGCCTCAAAGAGGTTTTCATCAGAGGATATACCCTTTCCTTTTACTTTTGATTGATCTAGAAGTTCCTCAAGGAGGTTTTCACTAAGAAACCTTAAATTGTTTTCTTGATTTTTACTTTTGTGGTTAAGGATTTCATCTTCTCGAAATTAGGCATGTTGATTAGGCTCATATAAAAAACATGATCTATGATCCTCATGTAAAAATATGAAATCTATAAATGCCTCATCATATTGAAACATGTTGAGATGTGCTGATCCATATTGGTCCTAGTCAATATGTTCAGGGTGATGAAGTGGAAGGTAAATGACAAATGTGGGAGTGAAAAGAGGGAGGAGACATGAAAATCACCACAGAAATTTTTAATGAACTCATCTATAATATCTTCAACAATAATAAAATCTGAAGTGGCATTGTTAATCATCATCCTAGGGTTCTCTTTAGGGTGTTGATCTCCTTTCTTAAGGATTTATCTCTTTGTAATTATTCATCTTCTTGGGTATTTATTTTTTGCTTCATGTTTGTAGAGCACCATTCCTATGTCTCTTGATCTCCTTTGGTGATAGGTTATTTGCTTGTAGGTGTTCATTGGGATCTGTGAGATTGGATTTTCAACTTGTACATGGTATTAGAGCTCCATATCTACAAGCTTCTTGTTCCTTTTTTGTGAGATCTTTCCTTGAAGTAGTTTTCTAATGCATCCGAGGTCAAATTAGACCTCTCCATTGAATCAAGAGTTGCTGAAATAGTCAAGATTTACCTTTGTTTTGTCAAAATTGGCTTTCATTTGTTAGATCTATGAGGGTTTGAAGAAAGGACTTTTTTTCTAGATCCAAGGGGTAGCTAGTTTTTCAGAGCACCTTGGGCCCAAACAAACCTCCCCATCACTCTCAGAAGGCCCAAAAACCCTAATATCAACTACCAAATCATCAAATTTTGAGCCAAGAGCCTTCGAGGCAAAAAAAATTACCTAGCAGGGGTTGTATGTCCTCCTACATGCATTACAAGGTAATTTTTTTGTAAAAAATATTATCATTTTTTCTGCAAAAAAAATTTGCAATTTTTCAATTGTCAAAAAAAAAAAAAATTTAAAAGCTTTTTTAAAAACTTTTACTTTTTAAAAATAAAAAATAAAAAGCAAGGCAGGTATGCCTATGCAAGGTACTACGTAGGTCCATACCTACACAGCCCTGCACAGGTTTGTACCTATGCCCTATGAGGAATGGTGGGGGTGGTGCACGTACCCCCCACCAACCATAAAATTTCTTTTCAAACAAAAATATTATTATTGTAATTTAAAAAAAAAAAAAAATAGTTTTTTTTAAATAAGTCCAATTGTGCAAATGCGTCGACGACCATTTAGCTGTCAAATTTAAGCTTGGATTTTTTTTGTGATGGTCATATGGCTATCAAATTCAATGCTACAAATTGTGCTTTTTCCACTTTGGGAGTTGTTTTCTTCTAGAGGCCATAACTTAGGTTCATACCTATGCAACCCTGTGCAGGTTCACACCTGTGCCCTATGGGGAATGGTGGGGGTGGCCCATGTGCCCCCACCACCCATAAAAATAGATTTCAAACAAAATAAATTATTATTGTAAACAAAAAATATTATTTTTTAAATAAGTCTAATTGTGCAAATGCATTTATAGACATTTGGCTGTCAAATTTAGGCTCAAATTTTGCTGTAACGGTCATATGGCCGTCAAATTTAATGGTGCAAACTATTTTTTTTGCACTTTGGGAGTTGTCTTCTTCTAAAGGCCATAACTTTTTCCCACGGTTTCAAAATTGGGCAAACGAGATATCAATGGAAAGAGGATTCAGAGTAATTTTCAATGATGTAGGTAAGTTTCAGATGTTTTTTCTTAGGTCCCTGTTATTTCCAATTAAAGTCAGATCTTCTTTTATGGGGTTTCCTTCAGTGTTTTCGACATAACTTTTGCATACAACATCAAAAATGGGAAAATAAGATATCATCGAAAAGCTTTTTCCGAGCTCTTTGCAATGTTGCAAGTGGTTTCTAGATTTGATTTATTGTTTTTTCAAAAAATCCTTCTTCTTAGTTGTAGTATTTTTGGACCTTATGGGCTCACATTGCATGTATTTATAATTTCTAAATGCACTAAAATAAAGTGTTTGAGCTTTGTATGTCTAGTATTGGGATTCTTGCACATCACTTTGTGCCTTTTTGTACTTGCACTATGATATAAAGTGCCATGGGGGTTTATTTTTGCCTTTGTTTTCCCTCATACCTTTCTCATGCATGTGACTTGTTTTCACATCCTTTATATCTACTTGTACTTTCATGTCTACACCTTCAAATGCTCTTGGTTCCTCTTCATGTACTACTTTCAGGCATTCATTCTTAGTGTACCTATCACACCTCTCCCTTTTTAGCATTATGGGGGGGTTTCTATTGTTGGTGTTAATACTTCTTTGGTTTCACATTGGAGTGAGCTATGTATATAGTATTTGTTCCTATGTACTAGACAGATGTAGTGGTTGGTTACCCATGCATTTCTGTGAGATGGAGCACTTACCATATGGACACTCTTGCATTCCTTCTTTTAGCATTTCAGCAGTCATTGTACAACAGTGTTTGTAGCTTCTTCATGCTTTAGTGGTGTTTTCCATGTTCATCCTTTGTTCCTATCTTCTGGGACAATTTCTTCTTGATTGGAGGCTTCTTCATCCTTCACTTTTGTTTGGAGGCTTCTTAGACCTTCACCTATATTTCTCTCTTTTGGAGAGGAGATTTTCCCACGAGGTTTTCTCCTTTTCTCCTATTGTGAGAGATCTTTTTACATTTGTACATGGGTACCTCATCTGGCCTCGTTGTTGGAACCCATCTTTTCTTTCATGCATCTATCCTTAGCTTTTTAGCTTCTCCCTAAGTTCATCTTAAGGGGGGGTGTTAGAGTAATAGGTTGTTTACTTGATTAATTAATTAAGTCACCTTTACTTGTAGACACTAAAAAATGTCCTAAGTCTGTGAGCATCATTTTTCTTGGTTGTTGTCCTTCGATAATTGAATAACTTTAATTATTCAATTAGGTTTGACCACATTCCTCTATTAATTAAATAATTTTTAATTATTTAATTAATTCACCTTCTCATCTTTATTCTATCGTGATCAATTAAAATTATTTAATTGTGTCACTAATATATCCCTTTCTTCAATAATTAAATAAATTATTTTTTTATTTGACCTTTTATTCTTCTATAATTAAATAATTGTCAAAATTAAATAATTGTGTTTCATTCCTCTCTTTTGGATAAATAATTCAAATTAATTATCCAAGTCTAATTTCCACCTCCCCATTTAATTAAATTGATTAATTTAATTAAATGCTCCTTTTGTCATTTTCTCTAAATAAATAATTTGGATAAATTATTTATTTGCCACTTGTCATTTTCCTCCATTTTGAATAAATAATTTAAAATAAATTATTTATGCTCCTCCACTTGGTCAAAGATGCTCTGTCATAATCCACTATCATAACATTCATTTATGTCATAGCTTGCATGTCTTGCATGTCTGTCATAGCTGTCAAGCATCATAGCCATCAACATAATAGATTTTCCATGCATGGAATATTCTTGGTGCATCAATTCTGGATTGTTGATCTTGGCATCTTTTCTGAGACTTAATCTCAACCATCCATTTTGTAACATCTCTCTCATGCATTCTCATCCATTGATCTTGGAATATTTCTAGAAGATTAATCTCAACCATCCATTCGAATGGTTTTCTATAAAAGAAACCTTCCTTCTCCATTTTTAGCTTAATAGCTAATTATCTCCAACTTTCTTGCTACCATTTGCAGGTTTTACACAATTGTTGCAACATATCTAAGGGAAAAGTTGCATAACAAGAAGGAGAGCAAGAGAAAGAATCAACCATAATGGGAGTGATTTCTTTTATGTTTTGCATTTTTTATTCTCTCCATTATTTGTTTTCTCTTGTTGGATGAGGTTAATAGCTTAGAAGTGTTGGCTGTCACTTTGTCTATGCTATTTGATTTCTAACCCCATCTCACATTTATATCATTCTTATCATAATCCTTACCAAGATATCTTTGGGGCATGTATCAGTTGATCAATCTTTTTCTTTGACCTCACGAAAAAATATGAACACAAACAATTGACCTCAAACAAACATCACACCTAGTAACTTGCAACACCTCAAAAAATTTCCAAAACCATCAACCAAACATGTCTAATTGCTATCCTCCATATTCACCCTTGACCTATGAAAGAAACCAAAGGATTAAATATATTGACCATCATTTGAAAGAGCTTGAAAAACAACTTGAATCCCAACATTTGAATGAAGTGATGCAATCATCTCATAAGTCTTTATCCTTACCCAAAATTACATCATCCAAGTTCAATATCCATGATTTTCTGCAAAGGCTAAATGAGAAACCTAAATCTATGTCCTCAAACACAAATAATCTTGAGCAATCCTACCATGTCATGCATCTATCTTCATCTCCCATAATTCAAAATAAACCTCACGAGTCTTCCACCCAAGTTAACGATTTCATCCAACCATCCTCTCTCATCATACCATCTCCATCCAATGAGTCATGTCAATCTATTAGTCCAAAGCATGCTAGCATAGACTCCCTTGCACATCAAGATCAAAGCATTCTTTCCACTCCATCCAATGATACCAAAATTTCACAACCCCTTCCAATCTTTGACCAAGATCCCATCTCTCAAGAACCTCATGATGATCCCCTTATCTCTTTCTATACAAAAGTTTTTGCAAGCAAAAATATGAAAGCATGGACAAGGCAAGCAAGTTGTTTGACAGAGGCATAGACAAGGTATCTGAATTGTTTGCCAATGTACACAAGATTGTTTTCTTTTATTATTCTTTTTTTTTTTAAAAAGATTTTAGAAACTTTCAAGCAAATGCTACTTGCAGGTATAAAGCCAAAAGCAGAAGAAACTTGCAAGAAAATGTTATTTGGAAAAAAACTCTTCTATTGGTGATAAAAGTTTGCAGGGCACAAAAAATGAGTCAAACTAATTCTATTCAAAATTTTCAAGCACATGATAAAAAAATTTCAAACTTAAAGCTTGCTTTAGAAACTTTAAAATAATTATGTGACTTAAAAGGTACATAATTGGAAATGCTTTAAATTGAGAAACTTTAAAATAATTATGTAACTTAAAAGGTACATAATTAATGATTGATTTTTCCAAATAATTTAAAAGCTTCATAGATGAGGTGGAAGGAGGACTTTGAAGGATAATTTCAAGCAATAATGGAGAGAATGCAAGATGGAAGAGAATGAAGGTGATGTTACTAGGTACCCCATTCATCACCTTCATTCTCTTCCATCTTGCATTCTCTCCATTATTTGTTTTCTCTTGTTGGATGAGGTTAATAGACATGGAAGTGTTGCAAGTTACTAGGTGTGATGTTTGTTTGAGTTGATTGTTTGTGTCCAAATTTGTGAATGTTGTGTATATTGTTTAAAAATCTAGAAAACACTTGACAACAATGATATTTGAATGTGGACAACCACAAATAAGACAAGCACAACCCTATGGTTAGACTAGGACAATATTCGCTAGATTCCACGTGGGTTTCCCTAACCATATATTAGTAGTGTGTGAATCTAGAAGCTTGGCTACACGGGCTCTCCCTTACAGTGCACTCTCTTCTCAGGACAACCAAGCTTCTAACCCCCATGAAACTCCCATAGCATATTGATCACCTCTACTATAGACTGTGAAGATGTGGATGCCTTCACACCAACCGGTGTTGTGCTAGCAAATAGAAGGTTTTTGACTTCTACACAAAGGTTTTTAATTCAGGACCGCCGTTTGAGTGACCATACATGGGGCACAAGATTAAGCTCCATTTAGGAGGCACTCCAGCCTGAAGAGGTTAAGCTCAACAGGGTTTATGGGAGTACTACTTGGTTCGTATGACACATCCACACTCGTAATCCTATGATTTTTTCAAGTGTAAGTTAAATCCATATTCCATTAGACTCAAGAAAGGATTTTTTTTTGGGATTTTTGAAATATTTCACTCATAGCATTAGTCATGAAACTTGATGCATCTAGATTTTTTACATTTGTACATGGGTACCTCATGGGTATAATTGGTTTCGAAATCATGTCTTCGACGAACATCCTACATCAAAATATCATTAGTAGTTTCATGCCTCCTTGTCAAGATTTAAAGAGAAAGTGACAGTCAACACTTCTAAGCTATTAACCTCATGCATTCTCTCATAACAAGAGAATGTAAAAATATTATTAGTAGTTTCATGCCTCATGCATCAAAATATCATTAGTAGTTTCATGCCTCCTTGTCAAGATTTAAAGAGAAAGTGGCATCTCTCTCATGCATTCTCCTATTGTGAGAGATCTTTTTACATTTGTACATGGGTACCTCATTTAGCCTAGTTGTTGGGACCCATCTTTGCTTTCATGCATCTATCCTTAGCTTTTTAGCTTCTCCCTAAGTTCATCTTAAGGGGGGGTATTAGAGTAATAGGTTGTTTACTTGATTAATTAATTAAGTCACCTTTACTTTATTTCACTTAAGCTAAACTTAGGAATCTTTATTTATGCATTATTAAATTAGTCATGTTGTCTTGTTCATTATGATCTTGACACTTGTCACATGCTAATTTAATCATCCTCCTAGGGTTCACTTTAGGGTGTTGATCTCCTTTCTTAAGGATTGATCTCTTTGTAATTATTCATCTTCTCGAGTAATGCATTTTTGCTTCATGTTTACATAGCACCGTTATTGTGTCTCTTGATCTCCTTTGGTGATAGGTTATTTTCTTGTAAGTGCATTGGGATCTATGAGGTTGGATTATCAACTTCTACAAGAATTACTAGGTGATATAGAGGGTTTCTTTTGCTTAGCATCATACCCAAGTCCTTGATGTTTGGCATTGGTTGGTAGCTCAATGGTCTGAAGTATACCTTGTTCATTTGCCCCAAATCCTTTTCCTTGGAAATTGACCTTTTGAGCCATTTGATGGGTAGTAGGATAAGTCTCTTGAAATTATTCCAAGAGTGTATTATAACTATTTGGTTCTTCACGATATACCCATTAGATAATGTCTTCTTCAATTTGTTCTTGTTAAAAGGTACCTAAAGATTAGAAAGTGGTAGATCCCAAAATTTGGTTGTTGATACTTGTTGTTTCTTTGAGGAAGATGACCTCCCAAAAGTATGTGGAGAGAGAGAGGCATGGTACCCACATTGAGAGTGGTTCTCATTTCATACTCCCCACACCCCCTATCAATTATCTTGACCTTGTAAAAGGTTGATTTGAGGGAATCTAGTGAATTGAAGATGTGAGAAGTGTGTTAGGGTTAGCATAAGGTGAGAAAAAAGTTGTGTTGGAAGGTGCCACTTCAACTCTAGGAAAATTTTGAGAGTGGGGGAAAGATACATCAAGAGCATGACAATACTCAAAAGGGTGAGGATCAACATAGATAGTAGGTTCAATACCATTATGTGGAAATTTAAGACATTGATGATAGGTGGATGGAACAACTTGCATGGTGTGGATCCATGAGTGACCAAGGAGGATATTGTAGGGGAGGTCAAGATAAATGACATGACATGTGGTGTACTTCAAGGCTAGGCCAACTAGAATGGGGAAGCAAATAGTTATAGCTAAATCTTGTTTTTCATTGTCATATGCTTTGATAGTAATCACCTAATTAGCTAAGTTAGGTTGAATATATCCAACCTATTTTATGAATTTGAATGTACACAAATTAAGGGAAAAACCATTATCAATAGGACCCTCTTTACCTTGTGTTTGGTAATGAGGACTTCAATGTGTTGGGGATTATTAAGGGTTGGATCAATTGGATACATGTCATTTTGACTAAAACCCAACTAATAGGTGGATGAAAGATGTCCTACTAATGCTTGGAATTGTGTGGGATCAATGTTAGTAGGAACACAAGCATCTTGCAATGCTTTGGTCAGGATATCCTAGTGGATAGCAGAAAACTTTAGCAGATCTAAAATGGAGATTGGTGTAGGGGTTTTACCAAGTCGAGCCATAATATTATATTTTGGAATCATAGAATTTTGTTTTGAGGCATTGGATAGTTTGGTGATGGTAATGTGGCCCCATTGGGTAGTGACTATGCATTAGGGTTCTTTATCTTTCACTCTAATAATATACACTCATGGATCCACTTGTGTGATGTAGCCGACCACATTGTCATAATTAAAGGGAACTTTGGGAAAATCAACATTATTGGTTCTAATTTTTGGCTATTAGTTTGAGAATTATGAGGACCAATATTAGCATTGGATGTGCTACCCCCTTGAGATTGGTTCAGAAAGGGATTTTGGTATATCTATTGTTGAGCATTAGATGAGGTATATTGGTTCCTTTTGATGGTAATGTATCCTCTATAAATGAAATCCTGGACATAATTTTTGAGCTTCATATATTTATTAGTGGAATATCCCTTAATCCTAAGATATTCACAATAATCAGTCTCCTTAAACCAATTAGGCTTTGGTTTAGTGTCATCAAAAGGTTGAGTGATTAGATATGTGAACACATTAGCTTAGACTAGCTTACATAGCACCACATTAGGGGTTCTCCTAAAGGATTCAAAGTGTGTTTAGTATTGGCTTGATTTGGAGGTCAGGGTGTTCCTTGGGGAACAAATATTTCATTGGTAGTAGATGAGGTGGGTGTATTCTAACAAACTTGAGACATATTAGCCACCTCAGTATGTTTAGTATCAGTCACACCATCATTGACATCAATTTTATTTTTATTCTAGAAGCGAGATATGTTGTTAGAGCATTTTTCATTGTTTTCCTTATAGATTTTAACCAAACCCTTAGCAAAAAGTGTCTTCTCAATGGTGACACCCTTTTTAGTGATTTCAAGAAATGTGGAAGCACAATGAATGCACAAATGAAAGGTCATCTTCATATATAAATTTTCAACAAAGATACTCACCAATTGTTTTTAACATAAGTGAGATGAGAGATGGCTAGCTTGAGCTTGCCATCTTTGTAAATAGTTTACAAAACTTTCTCTCGGATTTTTTTTATTAGCACATAGATCAATCACATTAACCTCATGTTCAATATTAGAGGAGAAATGTGCTACGAATGTCTTAGATAAACCAGAAAAAGGTAGAGATGGACCCTCGAGGAAGGTGTAAGAACCACTCCAATGCTTGTCCACCCAAGCTTTGAGGGAAAAAATAGAGAAAATAGTTATCATTATATGGCACCTCTTGAAAAGTCATAAAATTCCTTAGCATGATCATGAGGGTCACCATTCCCTTTATATTTGTCAAATTTGGGGATCTCAAAAGGTCTAGGAAAAGGTGTGGTGGAAATTGTGCAGTCAAAAGGATATGGGCATAACTCCTTGAATTTAAAGGACTTCTTTGT
This sequence comes from Sequoia sempervirens, assembly GCA_007258455.2. NCBI lineage: Eukaryota > Viridiplantae > Streptophyta > Pinopsida > Cupressales > Cupressaceae > Sequoia > Sequoia sempervirens. Next base: position 83,079 of record VDFB02260001.1, read on the forward strand.
GGTCCCTGCTTGCAATTCCTTAAGGGTGGATTTCATGTCATCCCATTATTTATTAGGCATTATGGATGAAGGATGAGCTTCCTCATTGGGAATAAGTAGGTTGGAATATGGATTATATGGAGGTGGAAGATGATGAGATTGATCGAGAGGTGGATTTATGTATGATGATTGATGTTGAATGTTGATATATGGTGGTCGTTGTCATGATTGAGATGGATAGACATGTTGTTGAAATTGGTGATTTTTTTTCTTGTTGTGGAGGATGGGAATATAACAATGGTTGGGATTGATAGTGTGAAGGATATTGAGGTGCACTCCCACAAGATTGCATGGGAGGTTGTGATGGATGAGATTGATAGTTGTAAGATATATGTGGTGGTTAATGATGCAGTTGAGAGGAATATGAGTGTGAGGGGTATTGGAGAGGATATTTTTAAGGCGATTGAGGATTTGTATGTTGTTGTGGGGGTAGTTGAGATTGATAGGAGAGGTGTTGAGATAGTTATGATGGATAGGATGAATATGTATGATCCTAATAGGTGTAAGGATGGTGGCTATAATGTGGGGTTGTGGGAGGTTGATAATGATATGGACCTTGTTGAACTAAAGGCTCGACTGGGGTTTCCCATACAAGGTATTAGTGGTACCACAAAGATAAATATGTAGGTGGAAGATTAGGATAAGATTAATGAAAAGGATTAGGATATGATTGAGATGGATGGTTTGTAGGAGGTGGAATGTGAGATGAAGATGGGGTAGCATAAGAGGTATGGTATAATGGTTAAACCAATACAAGAGGAATGCTATAGGGTGTTGATGTGGGGGGATTGGTTATGGGAGCCTTCATATTCCCCTAAGGTGGGGGATGAACTAACACTTATGATGTGAGATTTTGGGTGTTTTGAGAGATAGGAACCTGGAACTGTACAAATTATTTGTAGGTTCAGGTCCATGAATAGGACTAAGGCTTGATTCAGATCCTATTGTAAGAATCTAAAGGGGAGAAGGAGGTACCTAGATCACCACATTATTCTCAAACTTTGGTATGTTCCAAGAGTTTTACAGAGGAGCCTGAGTGGTTGACACTCTAATTTCACACAAATATTGTTTCATGTAGAATCCCTATAGAGGCTTAGTGTCCTACATGAGGAGTTTTGAAAGGATGGCTTTAGTATGTTCATTGATAAGGTGATCAATAATGCATACATTGTTTGGGTTACTACAATTCTCCTCAAGGATAGGAGTGAGCTCAGGTTGAGAAACTATTTCCTCTTCAATAGATACAAGGTTAGTAGGATAATGTGTATTTGAAGGTCCCCCTTTCATGGTGGTTGGCTATGGATTTCTGCTACTAGGAACCTGAACAAAATAAGGAAATTGGTGAAATTGTTGTTTTTGTTCTGTGAGTTTCTTGAGTTGCAATTGTGTGGTGAAGGGCATTAAAGATGAAGGGATAATTATATTGAAGGATGATGATGATTCTAAGTCCAAGGATAAGGCTAAATGGTGATGATTAGATGATCAATTGGATGGTCAATTTAGCACTCTATTTTTATTTAAGAACTTGGATTGGTTATGATTGGGTTGATTGCTACTTGAGATAGGCTAAGTTCTTAAACACAAAGGATGAAAATGATAGGATTGAGTTTGATATAGTCAAATTTCTCAAGCAAAGATGATTTTGACATGAACTAACCTCTCACTCAAGGTAAGTTGATTTGGTTGAAGAGGATTACTAACTCAGGATAGGAAACATTCCTAAGAAAGTATGATGAGGATGATAGTTGATTGGTTGGATTATGATTCTAAAGTTCTCAAACAAGTATTAGGAGGTTAAATTTTGATGTACGATGATGGGGATATTGATTGATGTGCATTTAGGGAAGTCCTTGTGTTGATAGAGTGATGATGTGAGGAATTTTGAAAGGAGTGGTGTGACAAAAATGATTAGTATGAATGATTAGAGAATGCAAAAAATGTTTCGATTGTGGGACTGGATGTGGAACAACTTAGACTATCTCTAGTCATGAGTATTTTATCTCTAAAATTTTTATAGGGAATGTATCTATCAAAAAATAGTGTGGATCCTCCTTTCTAAAATCATATCTACCCAAGAGTGAAATCTCCTTTCAACAGAGCATAGTCTCCTATCTACAGGACCACCCAAAAAGTGTATCCTCCTATCCATAGGTTGGATACACCCAAGAATGATGATTTATTGGTTTGGATGAATGGAATCACCCATTGATAGAGTGGAGTAACTTATCTAGGGTAGGACTTCCTATTTGAAAAATTAACTGTGTGAAAATGGATTTGCCCAAGGAAAACATAATCACCCATGAAAAAAGTGCTTCCACCTAACAAGGATGACATAAGGGACCAATGGATCTACCTATGTAAAATGGAGCCACCTATGGATAGGGAAAGATTTCCCAAGTATGATTGAATAGACTTGGATAGCAAAATCACTCATGAACAGAGTAGATCTACCTATGTAGGAACATATCAACCCAAGGATAGAGTGGGACCACCTATCTAGGGATGATGAACAAATAGAAAAGTACAAGCCACAAATGAATAGAAATAGATCAATTAGACTAAAAGACATTCATTGGTAATCATAGGAAGAAAAACCAAATTACACATACCTAAATTAATCAAGTGGAAGTTTTGACCTATTGTAGGTCCACCAACCTAGAGGCCAATATCTCAAGATTGATGCAAGCACTATTGAATTTGACACCATTTTCTGACAGACATTCGTCGGCAGTTCAACACATCTTTGCGGAAGAGCGACGCAATGGCGAAAATCTTTTTGTCATTTTTTTCATCGAAATGCCGACAATGAATCAAATGTCAAAATAACGACAAAGAATCGTCGGTTGACGGCATCCTAAAATGCTTCAGGATTACGTCAGAATTATCGACGGAAACTTCATGTATCCACCAACAAATTACACCAGAAGTTCATCACCAATTCGACATAATGGGAAAGTAGTAGCATCAAAACAACAGTAGAGGTTCATTGCCATTGTGATGAAATGGGCAAGGAGTAGCGTCGAAACAACACCAAAATTTCATTGAATGTCCAACAAAATAGGCAAGTAGTAGTGTCGAAACAACAACAAGAGTTCGTCGACTTTGCGATGAAATTAGCAAGGAGTAGCGTCGGAAGAACACCAAAAAGTGTGTCGAACGTGCGACAAAATGGGCAAGGAATGGCTTGGTGTCTATGCCGAAGTTCATTGCAAATGCGACAAAAGTTGCGGGCAACTACAACGGAATCTTCGTCGTAGATATAGAAAATTTGTCGGGTCTTTCTATTGATTCGTCGGTTGGTTTCATCAAAATTGCGACGAATCATCAATTTTTTTTTTTAAAAGAAATATTTGTGGAAATGTACCATTGCGGAGACTGACGACTGGTCATACATACAGACTGCATATTGGTTTGATACTTCAAACGATGCATTTCTTATATTGAAAAGTGCATTACTTGATTGAGCTTCTCTTTTTTTCGAGAATAGTTTAATATTCTCTACTTAACAGGGTCAACCACATGA